>JAIFAC010000032.1:0-274442 GCA_026545765.1 Plantago major | reverse complement strand
TGTCAAACAAAGACAAGTTTAGTCGAGATTTACACAAAACATGTAGGGTAGAGTACACAAACTAGAACACCGCTTAAGAGTTAAAGAACACACATATGAGGGATAAACAACAAATGTAAAATTCCCACGCTGAGAGTTAAACACACTAAAGGAGGATAATGTCAAACAAAGAAGTTCTATTCGAGATTCAAACAAAACACGGGAAGAAGCAGAGACTACAAACGATGAACACCACTTAAGAGTTAAACAACACACATATGGATTGTGATAAACAACAAATGTTAATTTCTACTCAGGAGCAACAAAATGCAGACACAATAAAGCAAGTGGGATAATTACAAAACGGAGAAGGCAATTTGAGATTTAAACAACTCTGCTGTGAGCCGAGTAATAAAATAAACGTAAATTGAAGAACTCTACTTGTAGGAGTTAAACAAAAACACAAAAGGTGTCAATAAACAACAAAGGAAACAAATCTACTTCCAGAGAGATATAAACAACAAACTTTGGAGATGGATGAATAACAAACTTAATAACTCTACTGAGAGTTAAACAACACACTAAAGGAGGGATAATGTCAAACAAAGACGCTTATTCAAATTCACACAAAACATAGTAAGGAGTAAGAGTACACAAACTAAGAACACTACTTAAGAGTTAAAGAACACATAAGGAGGACAAACAACAAATGTAAAAATTCTAATGAGCAAATGAACACACTAAAGGAGGGATAATGTCAAACAAAGAAGTCTATTCAGATTCAAACAAACACATGTAAGGAGTAAGAGTATCACAAACCATGAACACCACTTAAGAGTTAAACAACACACATATGGATTAGGACAACAACAAATGTTAAATTTACTCGAGAGTTAAACAACACAATAAAGGAGGGATAATAAAACGGAGAAGGCAATTTGAGATTTAAACAACTACAAGAGGAGTAATAAAATAACGAACGAAGAACTTACTTGAGAGTTAAACAAAACACAAAAGGATTTAATAAACAACAAACGAGAAACTCTATCAGAGAGATATAAACGATTTTGGAGAGGGAATAAGAACAAACGAATAACTCTACTCGAGAGTTAAAACAACACACTAAAGGAGGGGATAATGTCAAATAAAGAAGTCTATTCGAGATTTAAACAATACAGCAAGGAGTAAGAGTATCACAAACGAAGAACACTACTTGAGAATTAATCAACACATATGGATTGGGATAAACAATAAGTATAAAATTCAACTCTGAGTTAAAATGAAACAACAATGGAGAGAGATAATTACAAACGAGAAGTCAATTTGAGATTTAACTACACACAAGCGGAGTAATAAAATAACTAATGAAGAACTCTACTTGAGAGTTAAACAAAATACAACAGGTGTTGAATAAACAACAAACGAACAAATCTACTTGAGAGATATAAACAACAAACTTTGGAGATGGAAGAACAACAAACTAATAACTCTACTCGAGAGTTAAACAACACACTAAAGGAGGGGATAATGTCAAACAAAGACGTCTAGTCGAATTTTACACAAAACACAGAAGGAGTAAGAGTACACAAACTAAGAACACTACTTAAGAGTTAAAGAACACACATAAGGAGGAACAACACACAAAGGAGGATAATGTCAAACAAAGAAGTCTATCTTAGATTCAAACAAAACATGTATGAGTAAGAGTATCACAAACGATGAACACCACTTGAGAGTTAAACAACACATATGGATTTGATAAACAACAAATGTTAAATTCTACCGAGAGTTAAACAACACAATAAAGGAGGATAATAAAACACACACGCCAAACGGAGAAGGCAATTTGAGATTAAAACACAACATGCCGAGTAATAAAATAACTAATGAAGAACTACTGAGAGTTAAACAAACACAAAAAGGTGTGAATAAACAACAAAGGAACAAATCTACTGAGAGATATAAACAACAAACTTTGGAGATGGATGAACAACTAATAACTCTACCGAGAGTTAAACAAAACACTAAAGGAGGGGATAATGTCAAACAAAGACGCTTAATCAAATTACACAAAACATGTATGAGTAAGAGTACAAAACAAGAATACTACTTGAGAGTTAAAAACGGAGAAGGTAATGAGATTTAAACTACACACACGGGAGTAATAAAATAACTAATTAAGAACTTCTACTGAGAGTTAAACAAACAAAAGGATTTTAATAAACAAAAAATCTAGACACTCTACTTGAGAGATATAAACAAACAAACTTGGAGATGGATGAACAACAAACGTAATAACTCTACTGAGAGTTAAACAACACACTAAAAGAGGGGATAATGTCAAACAAAGACGCCTATTCGAGATTCAAACAAAACGTATGTAAGAGTATCACAAACCAAGAACACCACTTAAGAGTTAAACAACACACATATGGATTAGATAACAACAAATGTTAAATTCTACCGAGAGTTAAACAACACAACAAAGGAGGATAATAAAAACGGAGAAGGCAATTTGAGATTTAAACAACTCACAGAGGAGTAATAAATAACGAACGTAAGAACTCTACTGAGAGTTAAAACAAAACACAAAAGGATTTAATAAACAACAAACGAGAAACTCTACTGAGAGATATAAACGTACTTTGGAGAGGGAATAAGAACAAACTTATAACTCTACCAGAGTTAAACAACACACTAAAGGAGTGGAATAATGTCAACAAAGAAGTCTATTGAGATTTAAACAATACATGTATGAGTAAGAGTATCACAAACGAACACTACTTGAGAATTAATCAACACACATATGGATTGGGACATACAACAAGTATAAAATTCAACTCGGGAGTTAAATAAAACAATAATGGGAGAGATAATTACAAACGGAGAAGTCAATTTGAGATTTAAACTACACACAAAGGAGTAATAAAATAACTAATGAAGAACTCTACTTGAGAGTTAAACAAAACACAAAAAGGTTGAATAAACAACAAACTAACAAATCTACTTGAGAGATATAAAACAACAAACTTGGAGATGGATGAACAAAACTAATAACTCTACTCGAGAGTTAAACAACACACCAAAGGAGGGATAATGTCAAACAAAGACGCCTATTCAAATTCACACAAAACATGTATGAGTAAGAGTACAAACGAAGAACACTACTTAAGAGTTAAAGAACACACATAAGGAGTGGGATAAACAACAAATGTAAAATTCTATGCGAGAGTTAAACAACACACTAAAGGAGTGGGATAATGTAAACAAAGAAGTCCATTCGAGATTTAAACAATACACGGAAGGAGTAAGAGTATCACAAACGAAGAACACTACTTTAGAATTAATCAACACACATATGGATTGGGATAAAAAACAAGTATAAAATTCAACTCGGGAGTTAAACAAACAATAATGGAGTGGGATAATTACAAACGGAGAAAGCAACTTGAGATTTAAACAACACACAGGAGGAGTAATAAAATAACGAATGAAGAACTCTACTTGAGAGTTAAACAAAACACAAAAGGTGTTGAATAAACAACAAAGGAACAAATCTACTTGAGAGATATAAACAACAAACTTTGGAGATGGATGAACAACAAACGAATAACTCTACTCGAGAGTTAAACAACACACTAAAGGAGGGGATAATGTCAAACAAAGACGTCTATTCGAAATTCACACAAAACACAGAAGGAGTAAGAGTACACAAACGAAGAACACTACTTAAGAGTTAAAGAACACACATAAGGAGTGGGATAAACAACAAATGTAAAATTCTACGCGACAGTTAAACAACACATTAAGGAGTGGGATAATGTCAAACAAAGAAGTCTATTCGAGATTCACACAAAACAAAGAAGGAGTAAGAGTATCACAAACGATGAACACCACTTAAGAGTTAAACAACACACATATGGATTAGGATAAACAACAAATTTTAAATTCTACTCGAGAGTTAAACAACACAATAAAGGAGTGGGATAATAAAAAACGGAGAAGGCAATTTGAGATTTAAATAACTCACAGGAGGAGTAATAAAATAACGAACGAAGAACTCTACTTGAGAGTTAAACAAAACACAAAAGGATTTTAATAAACAACAAACGAGAAACTCTTTTGAGAGATATAAACACATGACTTGGAGAGGGAATAAGAACAAACGAATAACTCTACCGAGAGTTAAACAACACACTAAAGGAGTGGGATAGTGTCAAATAAAGAAGTCTATTCGAGATTTAAACAATACATGTATGAGTAAGAGTATCACAAACTAAGAACACTACTTGAGAATTAATCAACACACATATGGATTTGGATAAACAACAAGTATAAAATTCAACTCGGGAGTTAAATGAAACAATAATGGGAGAGATAATTACAAACGGAGAAGTCAATTTGAGATTTAAACTACACACAAGCGGAGTAATAAAATAACGAATGAAGAACTCTACTTGAGAGTTAAACAAAACACAAAAGGTGTTGAATAAACAACAAAGGAACAAATCTACTTGAGAGATATAAACAACAAACTTTGGAGATGGATGAACAACAAACGAATAACTCTACTCGAGAGTTAAACAAAACACTAAAGGAGGGGATAATGTCAAACAAAGACGTCTAATCGAAATTCACACAAACATGTAAGGAGTAAGAGTATCACAAACGAAGAACACTACTTGAGAGTTAAAACACATAAGGAGGCACATATGGATTAGGATAAACAACAAGTAAATTCAACTCGAGTTAAATGAAACAATAAAGGAGAGAGATAATACAAACGGAGAAGTCAATTTGAGATTTAAACTACACAAGCAGAGTAATAAAATAACGAATGAAGAACTCTACTTGAGAGTTAAACAAAACAAAAAAGGTGTTGAATAAACAACAAACGAACAAATCTACTTGAGAGATATAAACAACAAACTTTGGAGATGGATGAACAACAAACGAATAACTCTACCGAGAGTTAAACAACACACTAAAAGAGGGATAATGTCAAACAAAAGACGCTCATTCGAGATTTACACAAAACATGTAAGGGTAAGAGTACACAAACGAAGAACACCGCTTAAGAGTTAAAGAACACACAAGGAGGGATAAACAACAAATGTAAAATTCTACGCCGGAGCTTAAACAACACATTAAAGGAGTGATAATGTCAAACAAAGAAGTCTATTCAGATTCAAACAAAACAAAGAATGAGCCGAGTATCACAAACGATGAACACCACTTAAGAGTTAAACAACACACATATGGATTAGGATAAACAACAAATGTTAAATTTACCGAGAGTTAAACAACACAATAAAGGAGTGGGATAATAAAAACGGAGAAGGTAATTTGAGATTTAAACAACTCATGGAGGAGTAATAAATAAACTAAGAACTTACTGAGATAAACAAACACAAAAAGGATTTTAACAACAAACGAGAAACTTACTTGAGAGATATAAACGATAATTTGGAGAGGAATAAGAACAAAACAAATAACTCTACCGAGAGTTAAACAACACACTAAAGGAGGATAATGTCAAATAAAGAAGTCTATCTGAGATTTAAACAATAGGAGTAAGAGTAAATACAAATCTAAGAACACTACTTGAGAATTAATCAACACACATATGGATTGGGATAAACAACAAGTATAAAATTCAACTGGAGCAATAAAACAATAATGGGAGAGAGATAATTACAAACGAGAAGTCAATTTGAGATTTAAACTACACACAAGCGGAGTAATAAAATAACGAATGAAGAACTCTACTTGAGAGTTAAACAAAACACAAAAAGGTGTTGAATAAAACAACAAAAGAAACAAACTACTTGAGAGAAATAAACAACAAACTATTTAGATGTATTAACAACAAACTAATAACTCTACTCGAGAGTTAAACAACACACTAAAGAAGGGGATAATGTCAAACAAAGACGTCTATTCGAAATTCACACAAAACACAGAAGGAGTAAGAGTACAGAAACAAAGAACACTACTTATGAGTTAAACAACACACATAAGGAGGGAACAACACGCCAAAGGAGGGGATAATGTCAAACAAAGAAGTCTATTCGAGATTCAAACAAAAACATGTAAGGAGTAAGAGTATCACAAACTACGAACACCACTTAAGAGTTAAACAAATACACATATGGATTAGGATAAACAACAAATGTTAAATTCTACCGAGAGTTAAACAACACAATAAAGGAGTGGGATAAGGGCCGAAAAAACGGAGAAGGCAATTTGAGATTTAAATAATCATGTGAGGAGTAATAAAATAACCTAATCTAAGAACTCTACTGAGAGTTAAACAAACACAAAAGGATTTTAATAAACAACAAACGAGAAACTCTACTGAGAGATATAAATCATGTACATTTTGAGAGGGAATAAGAACAAAACGCAATAACTTACCTGAGAGTTAAACAACACACTAAAGGAGGGATAATGTCAAATAAAGTTGTAAGTCTATTCGAGATTTAAACATACACGGAAGGAGTAAGAGTATCACAAACGAAGAACACTACTTGAGAATTAATCAATACGCTCAACGAATGGGATAAACAACAAGTATAAAATTAACCCGGAGATAAAATGAAACAATAATGGAGAGAGATAATTACAAACGGAGTAGTTAATTTGAGATTTAAACTACACACAAGCCGTGAGAATAAAATAATAACGAATGAAGAACTCTACTTGAGAGTTAAACAAACACAAAAGGTGTTGAATAAACAAACAAAGGAACAAATCATTTCTGAGAGATATAAACAACAAACTTTGAGATGGATGAATGTAACAAATCTAATAACTCTACTCGAGAGTTAATGTTACACTAAAGGAGTGATAATGTCAACAAAGCAAAGTTCATTCTAGATTTAAATAACAATAATGCATGAGTATCACAAACGAAGAACACTACTTGAGAATTAATCAACAATAATATACGGATCGGGATAAACAAGCATATAATTCAACTCGAGTTAAATGAAACAATAATGGGAGAGAGATAATTACAAACGGAGAAGTCAATTTGAGATTTAAACTATACAAGCGGAGTAATAAATAATTAACGAAGAATCCTACTGAGAGTTAAACAAACACAAAAGTGTTGAATAAACAAAGGAAACAAATTTACCAGAGATATAAACAAACTTGAGATGGATGAACACTGAAATTAATAACTCTACTCGAGATAAAACAACACACTAAAGGAGGGACAATGTCAAACAAGACGCCTATTCAAATTCACAAAACATAGAAGGAGTAAGTACACAAACGGGTTAAGAAACACTACTTAAGACAAAAGAACACATAAGGAGTGAAACAACACACTAAAGGAGGATAATGTCAAACAGCAGTCTATTCGAGATTCAAACAAAAACATGTAAGGAGTAAGAGTATCACAAACGATGAACACCACTGAGAGCTAAACAAATACACATAAGTGGGATTAGGATAACAACAAATGTTAAATTCTACTGAGATAAAACAAATACAATAAAGGAGTGATAATAAAAAACGGAGAAGGCAATTTGAGATTAAAACATACACACACGCCGGGAGTAATAAATAATCAATGAAGAACTTACTTGAGAGTTAAAAACAAACACAAAAGGTTAATAAACAACAAAGGAACAAATCTACTTCAGAGATATAAACAACAAACTTTGGAGACGATGAACAATAAAACGAATAACTCTACCGAGAGCAAAACAAAACACTCAAAGGAGGACAATGTCAAACAAAGTATTTTAATCAAATTCACACAAAAACACGTATGAGTAAAGATACACAAACTAAGAACACTACTTGATAGTTAAAAACGGAGGAAGGCAATTTGAGATTTAAACTACACACACGCGAGTAATAAAATAACGAACGAAGAACTCTACTGAGAGTTAAACAAAACACAAAAAGTGGTTTTAACAAACAAACGAAACTCTACTTGAGAGATATAAACAAATAAACTTGGAGATGGATGAACAAACGTAATAAATCGCATCTTTAGGAGTTAAACAATTAACAAAAGAGGGATAATGTCAAACAAAGCCTAGCTCTAGATTTACACAAAACATGTAAGGGTAAGAGTACAAAATCAAGAACACCGCTTAAGAGCAAAGAACACACATAAGAGGATAAACAACAAATGTAAATTTACTAGAGTTAAACAAATACACTAAAGGAGGGATACGTCAAACAAAGAAGTCTATTCACATTCAAACAAAACACGTATGTAGAGCGAGTATCACAAACGTAAATACCAATTTAAGAGTTAAAACACACATATGATTAGGATAACAACAATGTTAAATTCTACCGAGAGTTAAACAACCCAATAAAGGAGGATAATAAAAAAATCTGAGAAGGCAATTTGAGATTTAAACAACTCATGAGGAGTACAAATAACGTAACGAAGAACTCACTTCGAGAGTTAAACAAAACACAAAAAGGATTTTTAACAAACAACAAACGAGAAACTCTTTACTGAGAGATATAACTACGACTTGGAGAAAAGGGACAAGAATAAACGGAATAACTCTACTCGAGAGCTAAAATAAATACACTAAAGGAGGATAATGTCAAATAAAGAAGTTTGGTCTGAGATTTAAACAATACACAGAGGGAGTAAGAGTATCACAAACGAAGAACACTACTTGAGAATTAATCAACACACATATGGATTGGGATAAACAACAAGTATAAAATTCAACTCGGGAGTTAAATAAATGAAACGATAATGGGAGAGAGATAATTACAAACGGAGAAGTCAATTTGAGATTTAAACTACACACAAGCGGAGTAATAAAATAACGAATGAAGAACTCTACTTGAGAGTTAAACAAAACACAAAAGGTGTTGAATAAACAACAAAGGAACAAATCTACTTGAGAGATATAAACAACAAACTTTGGAGATGGATGAACAACAAACGAATAACTCTACTCGAGAGTTAAACAACACACTAAAGGAGGGGATAATGTCAAACAAAGACGTCTATTCGAAATTCACACAAAACATAGAAGGAGTAAGAGTACACAAACGAAGAACACTACTTAAGAGTTAAAGAACACACATAAGGAGTGGAACAACACACTAAAGGAGTGGGATAATGTCAAACAAAGAAGTCTATTCGAGATTCAAACAAAACACAGAAGGAGTAAGAGTATCACAAACGATGAACACCACTTGAGAGTTAAACAACACACATATGGATTAGGATAAACAACAAATGTTAAATTCTACTCGAGAGTTAAACAACACAATAAAGGAGTGGGATAATAAAAAACGGAGAAGGCAATTTGAGATTAAAACTACACACACGCGGAGTAATAAAATAACGAATGAAGAACTCTACTTGAGAGTTAAACAAAACACAAAAGGTGTTGAATAAACAACAAAGGAACAAATCTACTTGAGAGATATAAACAACAAACTTTGGAGATGGATGAACAACAAACGAATAACTCTACTCGAGAGTTAAACAAAACACTAAAGGAGGGGATAATGTCAAACAAAGACGTCTAATCGAAATTCACACAAAACACAGAAGGAGTAAGAGTACACAAACGAAGAACACTACTTGAGAGTTAAAAACGGAGAAGGCAATTTGAGATTTAAACTACACACACGCGGAGTAATAAAATAACGAACGAAGAACTCTACTTGAGAGTTAAACAAAACACAAAAGGATTTTAATAAACAACAAACGAGAAACTCTACTTGAGAGATATAAACAACAAACTTTGGAGATGGATGAACAACAAACGAATAACTCTACTCGAGAGTTAAACAACACACTAAAAGAGGGGATAATGTCAAACAAAGACGTCTAGTCGAGATTTACACAAAACACAGAAGGGGTAAGAGTACACAAACGAAGAACACTGCTTAAGAGTTAAAGAACACACATAAGGAGTGGGATAAACAACAAATGTAAAATTCTACGCGAGAGTTAAACAACACACTAAAGGAGTGGGATAATGTCAAACAAAGAAGTCTATTTGAGATTCAAACAAAACACAGAAGGAGTCAGAGTATCACAAACGAAGAACACCACTTAAGAGTTAAACAACACACATATGGATTAGGATAAACAACAAATGTTAAATTCTACTCGAGAGTTAAACAACACAATAAAGGAGTGGGATAATAAAAAACGGAGAAGGCAATTTGAGATTTAAACAACTCACAGGAGGAGTAATAAAATAACGAACGAAGAACTCTACTTGAGAGTTAAACAAAACACAAAAGGATTTTAATAAACAACAAACGAGAAACTCTACTTGAGAGATATAAACGACAGACTTTGGAGAGGGAATAAGAACAAACGAATAACTCTACTCGAGAGTTAAACAACACACTAAAGGAGTGGAATAATGTCAAATAAAGAAGTCTATTCGAGATTTAAACAATACACAGAAGGAGTAAGAGTATCACAAACGAAGAACACTACTTGAGAATTAATCAACACACATATGGATTGGGATATACAACAAGTATAAAATTCAACTCGGGAGTTAAATAAAACAATAATGGGAGAGAGATAATTACAAACGGAGAAGTCAATTTGAGATTTAAACTACACACAAGCAGAGTAATAAAATAACGAATGAAGAACTCTACTTGAGAGTTAAACAAAACACAAAAGGTGTTGAATAAACAACAAACGAACAAATCTACTTGAGAGATATAAACAACAAACTTTGGAGATGGATGAACAACAAACGAATAACTCTACTCGAGAGTTAAACAACACACTAAAGGAGGGGATAATGTCAAACAAAGACGTCTATTCGAAATTCACACAAAACATAGAAGGAGTAAGAGTACACAAACGAAGAACACTACTTAAGAGTTAAAGAACACACATAAGGAGTGGAACAACACACTAAAGGAGTGGGATAATGTCAAACAAAGAAGTCTATTCGAGATTCAAACAAAACACAGAAGGAGTAAGAGTATCACAAACGATGAACACCACTTAAGAGTTAAACAACACACATATGGATTAGGATAAACAACAAATGTTAAATTCTACTCGAGAGTTAAACAACACAATAAAGGAGTGGGATAATAAAAAACGGAGAAGGCAATTTGAGATTTAAATAACTCACAGGAGGAGTAATAAAATAACGAACGAAGAACTCTACTTGAGAGTTAAACAAAACACAAAAGGATTTTAATAAACAACAAACGAGAAACTCTACTTGAGAGATATAAACGACAGACTTTGGAGAGGGAATAAGAACAAACGAATAACTCTACTCGAGAGTTAAACAACACACTAAAGGAGTGGGATAATGTCAAATAAAGAAGTCTATTCGAGATTTAAACAATACACAGAAGGAGTAAGAGTATCACAAACGAAGAACACTACTTGAGAATTAATCAACACACATATGGATTGGGATAAACAACAAGTATAAAATTCAACTCGGGAGTTAAATGAAACAATAATGGGAGAGAGATAAAGTCAATTTGAAATTTAAACTACACACAAGCGGAGTAATAAAATAACGAATGAAGAACTCTACTTGAGAGTTAAACAAAACACAAAAGGTGTTGAATAAACAACAAACGAACAAATCTACTTGAGAGATATAAACAACAAACTTTGGAGATGGATGAACAACAAACGAATAACTCTACTCGAGAGTTAAACAACACACTAAAGGAGGGGATAATGTCAAACAAAGACGTCTATTCGAAATTCACACAAAACATAGAAGGAGTAAGAGTACACAAACGAAGAACACTACTTAAGAGTTAAAGAACACACATAAGGAGTGGAACAACACACTAAAGGAGTGGGATAATGTCAAACAAAGAAGTCTATTCGAGATTCAAACAAAACACAGAAGGAGTAAGAGTATCACAAACGATGAACACCACTTAAGAGTTAAACAACACACATATGGATTAGGATAAACAACAAATGTTAAATTCTACTCGAGAGTTAAACAACACAATAAAGGAGTGGGATAATAAAAAACGGAGAAGGCAATTTGAGATTTAAATAACTCACAGGAGGAGTAATAAAATAACGAACGAAGAACTCTACTTGAGAGTTAAACAAAACACAAAAGGATTTTAATAAACAACAAACGAGAAACTCTACTTGAGAGATATAAACGACAGACTTTGGAGAGGGAATAAGAACAAACGAATAACTCTACTCGAGAGTTAAACAACACACTAAAGGAGGGGATAATGTCAAACAAAGACGTCTATTCGAAATTCACACAAAACACAGAAGGAGTAAGAGTATCACAAACGAAGAACACTACTTGAGAATTAATCAACACACATATGGATTGGGATAAACAACAAGTATAAAATTCAACTCGGGAGTTAAATGAAACAATAATGGGAGAGAGATAATTACAAACGGAGAAGTCAATTTGAGATTTAAACTACACACAAGCGGAGTAATAAAATAACGAATGAAGAACTCTAGTTGAGAGTTAAACAAAACACAAAAGGTGTTGAATAAACAACAAAGGAACAAATCTACTTGAGAGATATAAACAACAAACTTTGGAGATGGATGAACAACAAACGAATAACTCTACTCGAGAGTTAAACAACACACTAAAGGAGGGGATAATGTCAAACAAAGACGTCTATTCGAAATTCACACAAAACACAGAAGGAGTAAGAGTACACAAACGAAGAACACTACTTAAGAGTTAAAGAACACACATAAGGAGTGGAACAACACACTAAAGGAGTGGGATAATGTCAAACAAAGAAGTCTATTCGAGATTCAAACAAAACACAGAAGGAGTAAGAGTATCACAAACGATGAACACCACTTGAGAGTTAAACAACACACATATGGATTAGGATAAACAACAAATGTTAAATTCTACTCGAGAGTTAAACAACACAATAAAGGAGTGGGATAATAAAAAACGGAGAAGGCAATTTGAGATTAAAACTACACACACGCGGAGTAATAAAATAACGAATGAAGAACTCTACTTGAGAGTTAAACAAAACACAAAAGGTGTTGAATAAACAACAAAGGAACAAATCTACTTGAGAGATATAAACAACAAACTTTGGAGATGGATGAACAACAATATAACTCTACTCGAGAGTTAAACAAAACACTAAAGGAGGGGATAATGTCAAACAAAGACGTCTAATCGAAATTCACACAAAACACGTATGAGTAAGAGTACACAAACGAAGAACACTACTTAAGAGTTAAAGAACACATAAGGAGTGGAACAACACACTAAAGGAGTGGGATAATGTCAAACAAAGAAGTCTATTCGAGATTCAAACAAAACACAGAAGGAGTAAGAGTATCACAAACGATGAACACCACTTGAGAGTTAAACAACACACATATGGATTAGGATAAACAACAAATGTTAAATTCTACTCGAGAGTTAAACAACACAATAAAGGAGTGGGATAATAAAAAACGGAGAAGGCAATTTGAGATTAAAACTACACACACGCGGAGTAATAAAATAACGAATGAAGAACTCTACTTGAGAGTTAAACAAAACACAAAAGGTGTTGAATAAACAACAAAGGAACAAATCTACTTGAGAGATATAAACAACAAACTTTGGAGATGGATGAACAACAAACGAATAACTCTACTCGAGAGTTAAACAACACACTAAAGGAGGGGATAATGTCAAACAAAGACGTCTATTCGAAATTCACACAAAACACAGAAGGAGTAAGAGTACACAAACGAAGAACACTACTTAAGAGTTAAAGAACACATATAAGGAGTGGAACAACACACTAAAGGAGTGGGATAATGTCAAACAAAGAAGTCTATTCGAGATTCAAACAAAACACAGAAGGAGTAAGAGTATCACAAACGATGAACACCACTTAAGAGTTAAACAACACACATATGGATTAGGATAAACAACAAATGTTAAATTCTACTCGAGAGTTAAACAACACAATAAAGGAGTGGGATAATAAAAAACGGAGAAGGCAATTTGAGATTTAAATAACTCACAAGAGGAGTAATAAAATAACGAACGAAGAACTCTACTTGAGAGTTAAACATAACACAAAAGGATTTTAATAAACAACAAACGAGAAACTCTACTTGAGAGATATAAACGACAGACTTTGGAGAGGGAATAAGAACAAACGAATAACTCTACACGAGAGTTAAACAACACACTAAAGGAGTGGGATAATGTCAAATAAAGAAGTCTATTCGAGATTTAAACAATACACAGAAGGAGTAAGAGTATCACAAACGAAGAACACTACTTGAGAATTAATCAACACACATATGGATTGGGATAAACAACAAGTATAAAATTCAACTCGGGAGTTAAATGAAACAATAATGGGAGAGAGATAATTACAAACGGAGAAGTCAATTTGAGATTTAAACTACACACAAGCGGAGTAATAAAATAACGAATGAAGAACTCTAGTTGAGAGTTAAACAAAACACAAAAGGTGTTGAATAAACAACAAAGGAACAAATCTACTTGAGAGATATAAACAACAAACTTTGGAGATGGATGAACAACAAACGAATAACTCTACTCGAGAGTTAAACAACACACTAAAGGAGGGGATAATGTCAAACAAAGACGTCTATTCGAAATTCACACAAAACACAGAAGGAGTAAGAGTACACAAACGAAGAACACTACTTAAGAGTTAAAGAACACACATAAGGAGTGGAACAACACACTAAAGGAGTGGGATAATGTCAAACAAAGAAGTCTATTCGAGATTCAAACAAAACACAGAAGGAGTAAGAGTATCACAAACGATGAACACCACTTGAGAGTTAAACAACACACATATGGATTAGGATAAACAACAAATGTTAAATTCTACTCGAGAGTTAAACAACACAATAAAGGAGTGGGATAATAAAAAACGGAGAAGGCAATTTGAGATTAAAACTACACACACGCGGAGTAATAAAATAACGAATGAAGAACTCTACTTGAGAGTTAAACAAAACACAAAAGGTATTGAATAAACAACAAACGAACAAATCTACTTGAGAGATATAAACAACAAACTTTGGAGATGGATGAACAACAAACGAATAACTCTACTCGAGAGTTAAACAACACACTAAAGGAGGGGATAATGTCAAACAAAGTCGTCTATTCGAAATTCACACAAAACACAGAAGGAGTAAGAGTACACAAACGAAGAACACTACTTAAGAGTTAAAGAACACATATAAGGAGTGGAACAACACACTAAAGGAGTGGGATAATGTCAAACAAAGAAGTCTATTCGAGATTCAAACAAAACACAGAAGGAGTAAGAGTATCACAAACGAAGAACACTACTTGAGAATTAATCAACACACATATGGATTGGGATAAACAACAAGTATAAAATTCAACTCGGGAGTTAAATAAAATAATAATGGGAGAGAGATAATTACAAACGGAGAAGTCAATTTGAGATTTAAACTACACACAAGCGGAGTAATAAAATAACGAATGAAGAACTCTACTTGAGAGTTAAACAAAACACAAAAGGTGTTGAATAAACAACAAAGGAACAAATCTACTTGAGAGATATAAACAACAAACTTTGGAGATGGATGAACAACAAACGAATAACTCTACTCGAGAGTTAAACAAAACACTAAAGGAGGGGATAATGTCAAACAAAGACGTCTAATCGAAATTCACACAAAACACAGAAGGAGTAAGAGTACACAAACGAAGAACACTACTTGAGAGTTAAAAACGGAGAAGGCAATTTGAGATTTAAACTACACACACGCGGAGTAATAAAATAACGAACGAAGAACTCTACTTGAGAGTTAAACAAAACACAAAAGGATTTTAATAAACAACAAACGAGAAACTCTACTTGAGAGATATAAACAACAAACTTTGGAGATGGATGAACAACAAACGAATAACTGTACTCGAGAGTTAAACAACACACTAAAAGAGGGGATAATGTCAAACAAAGACGTCTAGTCGAGATTTACACAAAACACAGAAGGGGTAAGAGTACACAAACGAAGAACACTGCTTAAGAGTTAAAGAACACACATAAGGAGTGGGATAAACAACAAATGTAAAATTCTACGCGAGAGTTAAACAACACACTAAAGGAGTGGGATAATGTCAAACAAAGAAGTCTATTCGAGATTCAAACAAAACACAGAAGGAGTCAGAGTATCACAAACGAAGAACACCACTTAAGAGTTAAACAACACACATATGGATTAGGATAAACAACAAATGTTAAATTCTACTCGAGAGTTAAACAACACAATAAAGGAGTGGGATAATAAAAAACGGAGAAGGCAATTTGAGATTTAAACAACTCACAGGAGGAGTAATAAAATAACGAACGAAGAACTCTACTTGAGAGTTAAACAAAACACAAAAGGATTTTAATAAACAACAAACGAGAAACTCTACTTGAGAGATATAAACGACAGACTTTGGAGAGGGAATAAGAACAAACGAATAACTCTACTCGAGAGTTAAACAACACACTAAAGGAGTGGAATAATGTCAAATAAAGAAGTCTATTCGAGATTTAAACAATACACAGAAGGAGTAAGAGTATCACAAACGAAGAACACTACTTGAGAATTAATCAACACACATATGGATTGGGATATACAACAAGTATAAAATTCAACTCGGGAGTTAAATAAAACAATAATGGGAGAGAGATAATTACAAACGGAGAAGTCAATTTGAGATTTAAACTACACACAAGCGGAGTAATAAAATAACGAATGAAGAACTCTAGTTGAGAGTTAAACAAAACACAAAAGGTGTTGAATAAACAACAAAGGAACAAATCTACTTGAGAGATATAAACAACAAACTTTGGAGATGGATGAACAACAAACGAATAACTCTACTCGAGAGTTAAACAACACACTAAAGGAGGGGATAATGTCAAACAAAGACGTCTATTCGAAATTCACACAAAACATAGAAGGAGTAAGAGTACACAAACGAAGAACACTACTTAAGAGTTAAAGAACACACATAAGGAGTGGAACAACACACTAAAGGAGTGGGATAATGTCAAACAAAGAAGTCTATTCGAGATTCAAACAAAACACAGAAGGAGTAAGAGTATCACAAACGAAGAACACTTAAGAGTTAACAACAACACATATGGATTAGGATAAACAACAAATGTTAAATTCTACCGAGAGTTAAACAACACAATAAAGGAGGGATAATAAAAACGGAGAAGGCAATTTGAGATTTAAATAACTCACAGGAGGAGTAATAAAATAACGAAGAACTCTACTTGAGAGTTAAACAAAACACAAAAAAGGATTTTAATAAACAACAAACGAGAAACTCTACTTGAGAGATATAAACGACAGACTTTGGAGAGGGAATAAGAACAAACGAATAACTCTACTCGAGAGTTAAACAACACACTAAAGGAGTGGGATAATGTCAAATAAAGAAGTCTATTCGAGATTTAAACAATACATGTATGAGTAAGAGTATCACAAACGAAGAACACTACTTGAGAATTAATCAACACACATATGGATTGGGATAAACAACAAGTATAAAATTCAACTCGGGAGTTAAATGAAACAATAATGGGAGAGAGATAATTACAAACGGAGAAGTCAATTTGAGATTTAAACTACACACAAGCGGAGTAATAAAATAACGAATGAAGAACTCTACTTGAGAGTTAAACAAAACACAAAAGGTGTTGAATAAACAACAAAGGAACAAATCTACTTGAGAGATATAAACAACAAACTTTGGAGATGGATGAACAACAAACGAATAACTCTACTCGAGAGTTAAACAAAACACTAAAGGAGGGGATAATGTCAAACAAAGACGTCTAATCGAAATTCACACAAAACACAGAAGGAGTAAGAGTACAAAAACGAAGAACACTACTTGAGAGTTAAAAACGGAGAAGGCAATTTGAGATTTAAACTACACACACGGGAGTAATAAAATAACGAACGAAGAACTCTACTTGAGAGTTAAACAAAACACAAAAGGATTTTAATAAACAACAAACGAGAAACTCTACTTGAGAGATATAAACAACAAACTTTGGAGATGGATGAACAACAAACGAATAACTCTACTCGAGAGTTAAACAACACACTAAAAGAGGGGATAATGTCAAACAAAGACGTCTAGTCGAGATTTACACAAAACACAGAAGGGGTAAGAGTACACACTCGAAGAACACCACTTAAGAGTTAAACAACACACATATGGATTAGGATAAACAACAAATGTTAAATTCTACTCGAGAGTTAAACAACACACTAAAGGAGTGGGATAATGTCAAACAAAGAAGTCTATTCGAGATTCAAACAAAACACAGAAGGAGTCAGAGTATCACAAACGAAGAACACCACTTAAGAGTTAAACAACACACATATGGATTAGGATAAACAACAAATGTTAAATTCTACTCGAGAGTTAAACAACACAATAAAGGAGTGGGATAATAAAAAACGGAGAAGGCAATTTGAGATTTAAACAACTCACAGGAGGAGTAAAATAATAACGAAGAACTCTACTTGAGAGTTAAACAAAACACAAAAGGATTTTAATAAACAACAAATGAGAAACTCTACTTGAGAGATATAAACATGCAACTTTGGAGAGGGAATAAGAACAAACAAATAACTCTACTCGAGAGTTAAACAACACACTAAAGGAGTGGGATAATGTCAAATAAAGAAGTCTATTCGAGATTTAAACAATACACAGAAGGAGTAAGAGTATCACAAACGAAGAACACTACTTGAGAATTAATCAACACACATATGGATTGGAATAAACAACAAGTATAAAATTCAACTCGGGAGTTAAATAAAACAATAATGGGAGAGAGATAATTACAAACGGAGAAGTCAATTTGAGATTTAAACTACACACAAGCGGAGTAATAAAATAACGAATGAAGAACTCTACTTGAGAGTTAAACAAAACACAAAAGGTGTTGAATAAACAACAAAGGAACAAATCTACTTGAGAGATATAAACAACAAACTTTGGAGATGGATGAACAACAAACGAATAACTCTACTCGAGAGTTAAACAACACACTAAAGGAGGGGATAATGTCAAACAAAGACGTCTATTCGAGATTCAAACAAAACACAGAAGGAGTAAGTGTATCACAAACGATGAACACCACTTGAGAGTTAAACAACACACATATGGATTAGGATAAACAACAAATGTTAAATTCTACTCGAGAGTTAAACAACACAATAAAGGAGTGGGATAATAAAAAACGGAGAAGGCAATTTGAGATTTAAACTACACACACGCGGAGTAATAAAATAACGAATGAAGAAGTCTACTTGAGAGTTAAACAAAACACAAAAGGTGTTGAATAAACAACAAAGGAACAAATCTACTTGAGAGATATAAACAACAAACTTTGGAGATGGATGAACAACAAACGAATAACTCTACTCGAGAGTTAAACAACACACTAAAAGAGGGGATAATGTCAAACAAAGACGTCTAGTCGAGATTTACACAAAACACAGAAGGGGTAAGAGTACACAAACGAAGAACACTGCTTAAGAGTTAAAGAACACACATAAGGAGTGGGATAAACAACAAATGTAAAATTCTACGCGAGAGTTAAACAACACACTAAAGGAGTGGGATAATGTCAAACAAAGAAGTCTATTCGAGATTCAAACAAAACACAGAAGGAGTCAGAGTATCACAAACGAAGAACACCACTTAAGAGTTAAAAAACACACATATGGATTAGGATAAACAACAAATGTTAAATTCTACTCGAGAGTTAAACAACACAATAAAGGAGTGGGATAATAAAAAACGGAGAAGGCAATTTGAGATTTAAACAACTCACAGGAGGAGTAATAAAATAACGAACGAAGAACTCTACTTGAGAGTTAAACAAAACACAAAAGGATTTTAATAAACAACAAACGAGAAACTCTACTTGAGAGATATAAACGACAGACTTTGGAGAGGGAATAAGAACAAACAAATAACTCTACTCGAGAGTTAAACAACACACTAAAGGAGTGGAATAATGTCAAATAAAGAAGTCTATTCGAGATTTAAACAATACACAGAAGGAGTAAGAGTATGACAAACGAAGAACACTACTTGAGAATTAATCAACACACATATGGATTGGGATAAACAACAAGTATAAAATTCAACTCGGGAGTTAAATAAAACAATAATGGGAGAGAGATAATTACAAACGGAGAAGTCAATTTGAGATTTAAACTACACACAAGCGGAGTAATAAAATAACGAATGAAGAACTCTACTTGAGAGTTAAACAAAACACAAAAGGTGTTGAATAAACAACAAAGGAACAAATCTACTTGAGAGATATAAACAACAAACTTTGGAGATGGATGAACAACAAACGAATAACTCTACTCGAGAGTTAAACAACACACTAAAGGAGGAGATAATGTCAAACAAAGACGTCTATTCGAAATTCACACAAAACATGTAAGGAGTAAGAGTACACAAACGAAGAACACTACTTAAGAGTTAAAGAACACACATAAGGAGGGATAAACAACAAATTTAAAATTATACGCTAGAGTTAAACAACACACTAAAGGAGTGGATAATGTCAAACAAAGAAGTCTATTCGAGATTCAAACAAAACATGTATGAGTGAGTATCACAAACGAAGAACACCACTTAAGAGTTAAAAAACACACATATGGATTAGGATAAACAACAAATGTTAAATTCTACTCGAGAGTTAAACAACACAATAAAGGAGTGGGATAATAAAAAACGGAGAAGGCAATTTGAGATTTAAACAACTCACAGGAGGAGTAATAAAATAACGAACGAAGAACTCTACTTGAGAGTTAAACAAAACACAAAAGGATTTTAATAAACAACAAACGAGAAACTCTACTTGAGAGATATAAACGACAGACTTTGGAGAGGGAATAAGAACAAACAAATAACTCTACTCGAGAGTTAAACAACACACTAAAGGAGTGGAATAATGTCAAATAAAGAAGTCTATTCGAGATTTAAACAATACACAGAAGGAGTAAGAGTATGACAAACGAAGAACACTACTTGAGAATTAATCAACACACATATGGATTGGGATAAACAACAAGTATAAAATTCAACTCGGGAGTTAAATAAAACAATAATGGGAGAGAGATAATTACAAACGGAGAAGTCAATTTGAGATTTAAACTACACACAAGCGGAGTAATAAAATAACGAATGAAGAACTCTACTTGAGAGTTAAACAAAACACAAAAGGTGTTGAATAAACAACAAAGGAACAAATCTACTTGAGAGATATAAACAACAAACTTTGGAGATGGATGAACAACAAACGAATAACTCTACTCGAGAGTTAAACAACACACTAAAGGAGGGGATAATGTCAAACAAAGACGTCTATTCGAAATTCACACAAAACACAGAAGGAGTAAGAGTACACAAACGAAGAACACTACTTAAGAGTTAAAGAACACACATAAGGAGTGGGATAAACAACAAATGTAAAATTCTACGCGAGAGTTAAACAACACACTAAAGGAGTGGGATAATGTCAAACAAAGAAGTCTATTCGAGATTTAAACAATACACGGAAGGAGTAAGAGTATCACAAACGAAGAACACTACTTTAGAATTAATCAACACACATATGGATTGGGATAAACAACAAGTATAAAATTCAACTCGGGAGTTAAATGAAACAATAATGGGAGAGAGATAATTACAAACGGAGAAGTCAATTTGAGATTTAAACTACACACAAGCGGAGTAATAAAATAACGAATGAAGAACTCTACTTGAGAGTTAAACAAAACACAAAAGGTGTTGAATAAACAACAAAGGAACAAATCTACTTGAGAGATATAAACAACAAACTTTGGAGATGGATGAACAACAAACGAATAACTCTACTCGAGAGTTAAACAACACACTAAAGGAGGGGATAATGTCAAACAAAGACGTCTATTCGAAATTCACACAAAACACAGAAGGAGTAAGAGTACACAAACGAAGAACACTACTTAAGAGTTAAAGAACACACATAAGGAGTGGGATAAACAACAAATGTAAAATTCTACGCGAGAGTTAAACAACACACTAAAGGAGTGGGATAATGTCAAACAAAGAAGTCTATTCGAGATTTAAACAATACACGGAAGGAGTAAGAGTATCACAAACGAAGAACACTACTTTAGAATTAATCAACACACATATGGATTGGGATAAACAACAAGTATAAAATTCAACTCGGGAGTTAAATGAAACAATAATGGGAGAGAGATAATTACAAACGGAGAAGTCAATTTGAGATTTAAACTACACACAAGCGGAGTAATAAAATAACGAATGAAGAACTCTACTTGAGAGTTAAACAAAACACAAAAGGTGTTGAATAAACAACAAAGGAACAAATCTACTTGAGAGATATAAACAACAAACTTTGGAGATGGATGAACAACAAACGAATAACTCTACTCGAGAGTTAAACAACACACTAAAGGAGGGATAATGTCAAACAAAGACGTCTATTCGAAATTCACACAAAACACAGAAGGAGTAAGAGTACACAAACGAAGAACACTACTTAAGAGTTAAAGAACACACATAAGGAGTGGGATAAACAACAAATGTAAAATTCTACGCGACAGTTAAACAACACATTAAGGAGTGGGATAATGTCAAACAAAGAAGTCTATTCGAGATTCACACAAAACAAAGAAGGAGTAAGAGTATCACAAACGATGAACACCACTTAAGAGTTAAACAACACACATATGGATTAGGATAAACAACAAATTTTAAATTCTACTCGAGAGTTAAACAACACAATAAAGGAGTGGGATAATAAAAAACGGAGAAGGCAATTTGAGATTTAAACAACTCACAGGAGGAGTAATAAAATAACGAACGAAGAACTCTACTTGAGAGTTAAACAAAACACAAAAGGATTTTAATAAACAACAAACGAGAAACTCTACTTGAGAGATATAAACGACAGACTTTGGAGAGGGAATAAGAACAAACGAATATCTCTACTCGAGAGTTAAACAACACACTAAAGGAGTGGGATAATGTCAAATAAAGAAGTCTATTCGAGATTTAAACAATACACAGAAGGAGTAAGAGTATCACAAACGAAGAACACTACTTGAGAATTAATCAACACACATATGGATTGGGATAAACAACAAATGTTAAATTCTACTCGAGAGTTAAACAACACAATAAAGGAGTGGGATAATAAAAAATGGAGAAGGCAATTTGAGATTTAAACAACTCACAGGAGGAGTAATAAAATAACGAACGAAGAACTCTACTTTAGAGTTAAACAAAACACAAAAGGATTTTAATAAACAACAAACGAGAAACTCTACTTGAGAGATATAAACGACAGACTTTGGAGAGGGAATAAGAACAAACGAATATCTCTACTCGAGAGTTAAACAACACACTAAAGGAGTGGGATAATGTCAAATAAAGAAGTCTATTCGAGATTTAAACAATACACAGAAGGAGTAAGAGTATCACAAACGAAGAACACTACTTGAGAATTAATCAACACACATATGGATTGGGATAAACAACAAGTATAAAATTCAACTCGGGAGTTAAATAAAACAATAATGGGAGAGAGATAATTACAAACGGAGAAGTCAATTTGAGATTTAAACTACACACAAGCGGAGTAATAAAATAACGAATGAAGAACTCTACTTGAGAGTTAAACAAAACACAAAAGGTGTTGAATAAACAACAAAGGAACAAATCTACTTGAGAGATATAAACAACAAACTTTGGAGATGGATGAACAACAAACGAATAACTCTACTCGAGAGTTAAACAACACACTAAGGGAGGGGATAATGTCAAAGAAAGACGTCTATTCGAAATTCACACAAAACACAGAAGGAGTAAGAGTACACAAACGAAGAACACTACTTAAGAGTTAAAGAACACACATAAGGAGTGGGATAAACAACAAATGTAAAATTCTACGCGAGAGTTAAACAACACACTAAAGGAGTGGGATAATATCAAACAAAGAAGTCTATTCGTGATTCAAACAAAACACAGAAGGAGTGAGAGTATCACAAACGATGAACACCACTTGAGAGTTGAACAACACACATATGGATTAGGATAAACAACAAATGTTAAATTCTACTCGAGAGTTAAACAACACAATAAAGGAGTGGGATAATAAAAAACGGAGAAGGCAATTTGAGATTTAAACTACACACAAGCGGAGTAATAAAATAACGAATGAAGAACTCTACTTGAGAGTTAAACAAAACACAAAAGGTGTTGAATAAACAACAAACGAACAAATCTACTTGAAAGATATAAACAACAAACTTTGGAGATGGATGAACAACAAACGAATAACTCTACTCGAGAGTGAAACAACACATTAAAAGAGGGGATAATGTCAAAGAAAGACGTCTAGTCGAGATTTACACAAAACACAGAAGGGGTAAGAGTACACAAACGAAGAACACTGCTTAAGAGTTAAAGAACACACATAAGGAGTGGGATAAACAACAAATGTAAAATTCTACGCGAGAGTTAAACAACACACTAAAGGAGTGGGATAATGTCAAACAAAGAAGTCTATTCGAGATTCAAACAAAACACAGAAGGAGTAAGAGTATCACAAACGATGAACACCACTTAAGAGTTAAACAACACACATATGGATTAGGATAAACAACAAATGTTAAATTCTACTCGAGAGTTAAACAACACAATAAAGGAGTGGGATAGTAAAAAACGGAGAAGGCAATTTGAGATTTAAACAATTCACAGGAGGAGTAATAAAATAACGAACGAAGAACTCTACTTGAGAGTTAAACAAAACACAAAAGGATTTTAATAAACAACAAACGAGAAACTCTACTTGAGAGATATAAACGACAGACTTTGGAGAGGGAATAAGAACAAACGAATAACTCTACTCGAGAGTTAAACAACACACTAAAGGAGTGGGATAATGTCAAATAAAGAAGTCTATTCGAGATTTAAACAATACACAGAAGGAGTAAGAGTATCACAAACGAAGAACACTACTTGAGAATTAATCAACACACATATGGATTGGGATAAACAACAAGTATAAAATTCAACTCGGGAGTTAAATAAAACAATAATGGGAGAGAGATAATTACAAACGGAGAAGTCAATTTGAGATTTAAACTACACACAAGCGGAGTAATAAAATAACGAATGAAGAACTCTACTTGAGAGTTAAACAAAACACAAAAGGTGTTGAATAAACAACAAAGGAACAAATCTACTTGAGAGATATAAACAACAAACTTTGGAGATGGATGAACAACAAACGAATAACTCTACTCGAGAGTTAAACAACACACTAAAGGAGGGGATAATGTCAAACAAAGACGTCTATTCGAAATTCACACAAAACACAGAAGGAGTAAGAGTACACAAACGAAGAACACTACTTAAGAGTTAAAGAACACACATAAGGAGTGGGATAAACAACAAATGTAAAATTCTACGCGAGAGTTAAACAACACACTAAAGGAGTGGGATAATGTCAAACAAAGAAGTCTATTCGAGATTCAAACAAAACACAGAAGGAGTAAGAGTATCACAAACGAAGAACACTACTTGAGAATTAATCAACACACATATGGATTGGGATAAACAACAAGTATAAAATTCAACTCGGGAGTTAAATAAAACAATAATGGGAGAGAGATAATTACAAACGGAGAAGTCAATTTGAGATTTAAACTACACACAAGCGGAGTAATAAAATAACGAATGAAGAACTCTACTTGAGAGTTAAACAAAACACAAAAGGTGTTGAATAAACAACAAAGGAACAAATCTACTTGAGAGATATAAACAACAAACTTTGGAGATGGATGAACAACAAACGAATAACTCTACTCGAGAGTTAAACAACACACTAAAGGAGGGGATAATGTCAAACAAAGACGTCTATTCGAAATTCACACAAAACACAGAAGGAGTAAGAGTACACAAACGAAGAACACTACTTAAGAGTTAAAGAACACACATAAGGAGTGGGATAAACAACAAATGTAAAATTCTACGCGAGAGTTAAACGACACACTAAAGGAGTGGGATAATATCAAACAAAGAAGTCTATTCGTGATTCAAACAAAACACAGAAGGAGTAAGAGTATCACAAACGATGAACACCACTTGAGAGTTAAACAACACACATATGGATTAGGATAAACAACAAATGTTAAATTCTACTCGAGAGTTAAACAACACAATAAAGGAGTGGGATAATAAAAAACGGAGAAGGCAATTTGAGATTTAAACTACACACAAGCGGAGTAATAAAATAACGAATGAAGAACTCTACTTGAGAGTTAAACAAAACACAAAAGGTGTTGAATAAACAACAAACGAACAAATCTACTTGAGAGATATAAACAACAAACTTTGGAGATGGATGAACAACAAACGAATAACTCTACTCGAGAGTTAAACAACACACTAAAAGAGGGGATAATGTCAAACAAAGACGTCTAGTCGAGATTTACACAAAACACAGAAGGGGTAAGAGTACACAAACGAAGAACACTGCTTAAGAGTTAAAGAACACACATAAGGAGTGGGATAAACAACAAATGTAAAATTCTACGCGAGAGTTAAACAACACACTAAAGGAGTGGGATAATGTCAAACAAAGAAGTCTATTCGAGATTCAAACAAAACACAGAAGGAGTCAGAGTATCACAAACGAAGAACACCACTTAAGAGTTAAACAACACACATATGGATTAGGATAAACAACAAATGTTAAATTCTACTCGAGAGTTAAACAACACAATAAAGGAGTGGGATAGTAAAAAACGGAGAAGGCAATTTGAGATTTAAACAACTCACAGGAGGAGTAATAAAATAACGAACGAAGAACTCTACTTGAGAGTTAAACAAAACACAAAAGGATTTTAATAAACAACAAACGAGAAACTCTACTTGAGAGATATAAACGACAGACTTTGGAGAGGGAATAAGAACAAACGAATAACTCTACTCGAGAGTTAAACAACACACTAAAGGAGTGGGATAATGTCAAATAAAGAAGTCTATTCGAGATTTAAACAATACACAGAAGGAGTAAGAGTATCACAAACGAAGAACACTACTTGAGAATTAATCAACACACATATGGATTGGGATAAACAACAAGTATAAAATTCAACTCGGTAGTTAAATAAAACAATAATGGGAGAGAGATAATTACAAACGGAGAAGTCATTTTGAGATTTAAACTACACACAAGCGGAGTAATAAAATAACGAATGAAGAACTCTACTTGAGAGTTAAACAAAACACAAAAGGTGTTGAATAAACAACAAAGGAACAAATCTACTTGAGAGATATAAACAACAAACTTTGGAGATGGATGAACAACAAACGAATAACTCTACTCGAGAGTTAAACAACACACTAAAGGAGGGGATAATGTCAAACAAAGACGTCTATTCGAAATTCACACAAAACACAAAAGGAGTAAGAGTACACAAACGAAGAACACTACTTATGAGTTAAAGAACACACATAAGGAGTGGGATAAACAACAAATGTAAAATTCTACGCGAGAGTTAAACAACACACTAAAGGAGTGGGATAATGTCAAACAAAGAAGTCTATTCGAGATTCAAACAAAACACAGAAGGAGTAAGAGTATCACAAACGAAGAACACTACTTGAGAATTAATCAACACACATATGGATTGGGATAAACAACAAGTATAAAATTCAACTCGGGAGTTAAATAAAACAATAATGGGAGAGAGATAATTACAAACGGAGAAGTCAATTTGAGATTTAAACTACACACAAGCGGAGTAATAAAATAACGAATGAAGAACTCTACTTAATAGTTAAACAAAACACAAAAGGTGTTGAATAAACAACAAAGGAACAAATCTACTTGAGAGATATAAACAACAAACTTTGGAGATGGATGAACAACAAACGAATAACTCTACTCGAGAGTTAAACAACACACTAAAGGAGGGATAATGTCAAACAAAGACGTCTATTCGAAATTCACACAAAACACAGAAGGAGTAAGAGTACACAAACGAAGAACACTACTTAAGAGTTAAAGAACACACATAAGGAGTGGGATAAACAACAAATGTAAAATTCTACGCGAGAGTTAAACAACACACTAAAGGAGTGGGATAATGTCAAACAAAGAAGTCTATTCGAGATTCAAACAAAACACAGAAGGAGTAAGAGTATCACAAACGATGAACACCACTTGAGAGTTAAACAACACACATATGGATTAGGATAAACAACAAATGTTAAAATTACCTAGAGTTAAACAACACAATAAAGGGAGAGAGATAATACAAACGGAGAAGGCAATTTGAGATTTAAACTACACACAAGCGGAGTAATAAAATAACGAATGAAGAACTCTACTTGAGAGTTAAACAAAACACAAAAGGTGTTGAATAAACAACAAAGGAACAAATCTACTTGAGAGATATAAACAACAAACTTTGGAGATGGATGAACAACAAACGAATAACTCTACTCGAGAGTTAAACAACACACTAAAGGAGGGATAATGTCAAACAAAGACGTCTAAAAACACAGAAGGAGTAAGAGTACACAAACGAAGAACACTACTTATGAGTTAAAGAACACACATAAGGAGTGGGATAAACAACAAATGTAAAATTCTACGCGAGAGTTAAACAACACACTAAAGGAGTGGGATAATGTCAAACAAAGAAGTCTATTCGAGATTCAAACAAAACACAGAAGGAGTAAGAGTATCACAAACGATGAACACCACTTAAGAGTTAAACAACACACATATGGATTAGGATAAACAACAAATGTTAAATTCTACTCGAGAGTTAAACAACATAAAAAATGGAGAAGGCAATTTGAGATTTAAACAACTCACAGGAGGAGTAATAAAATAACGAACGAAGAACTCTACTTGAGAGTTAAACAAAACACAAAAGGATTTTAATAAACAACAAACGAGAAACTCTACTTGAGAGATATAAACGACAGACTTTGGAGAGGGAATAAGAACAAACGAATAACTCTACTCGAGAGTTAAACAACACACTAAAGGAGTGGGATAATGTCAAATAAAGAAGTCTATTCGAGATTTAAACAATACACAGAAGGAGTAAGAGTATCACAAACGAAGAACACTACTTGAGAATTAATCAACACACATATGGATTGGGATAAACAACAAGTATAAAATTCAACTCGGGAGTTAAATAAAACAATAATGGGAGAGAGATAATTACAAACGGAGAAGTCAATTTGAGATTTAAACTACACACAAGCGGAGTAATAAAATAACGAATGAAGAACTCTACTTGAGAGTTAAACAAAACACAAAAGGTGGATAAACAAACAAAGGAACAAATCTACTTGAGAGATATAAACAACAAACTTTGGAGATGGATGAACAACAAACTAATAACTCTACCGAGAGTTAAACAACACACTAATGGAGGTTATAATGTCAAACAAAGACGTCTATTCGAAATTCACACAAAACACGTAAGGAGTAAGAGTACACAAACGAAGAACACTACTTAAGAGTTAAAGAACACACATAAGGAGTGGGATAAACAACAAATGTAAAATTCTACGAGAGTTAAACAACACACTAAACGAGGGATAATGTCAAACAAAGAAGTCTATTCGAGATTTAAACAATACACAGAAGGAGTAAGAGTATCACAAACGAAGAACACTACTTGAGAATTAATCAACACACATATGGATTGGGATAAACAACAAGTATAAAATTCAACTCGGGAGTTAAATAAATGAAACGATAATGGGAGAGAGATAATTACAAACGGAGAAGTCAATTTGAGATTTAAACTACACACAAGCGGAGTAATAAAATAACGAATGAAGAACTCTACTTGAGAGTTAAACAAAACACAAAAGGTGTTGAATAAACAACAAAGGAACAAATCTACTTGAGAGATATAAACAACAAACTTTGGAGATGGATGAACAACAAACGAATAACTCTACTCGAGAGTTAAACAACACACTAAAGGAGGGGATAATGTCAAACAAAGACGTCTATTCTAAATTCACAAAACACAAGGAGTAAGAGTACACAAACGCAGAACACTACTTAAGAGTTAAAGAACACACATAAGGAGTGTGATAAACAACACATGTATAATTCTACGCTAGAGTTAAACAACACACTAAAGGAGTGTGATAATGTCAAACAAAGAAGACTATTCGAGATTCAAACAAAACATGTATGAGTAAGAGTATCACAAACGATGAACACTACTGAGAGTTAAACAACACACATATGGATTAGGATAAACAACAAATGTTAAATTTACCGAGAGTTAAACAACACAATAAAGGAGAGATAATAAAAACGGAGAAGTCAATTTGAGATTTAAACTATACACAAGCGGAGTAATAAAATAACGAATGAAGAACTCTACTTGAGAGTTAAACAAAACACAAAAGGTGTTGAATAAACAACAAAGGAACAAATCTACTTGAGAGATATAAACAACAAACTTTGGAGATGGATGAACAACAAACGAATAACTCTACTCGAGAGTTAAACAACACACTAAAAGAGGGGATAATGTCAAACAAAGACGTCTAGTCGAGATTTACACAAAACACAGAAGGGGTAAGAGTACACAAACGAAGAACACTACTTAAGAGTTAAAGAACACACATAAGGAGTGGGATAAACAACAAATGTAAAATTCTACGCGAGAGTTAAACAACACACTAAAGGAGTGGGATAATGTCAAACAAAGAAGTCTATTCGAGATTCAAACAAAACACAGAAGGAGTAAGAGTATCACAAACGATGAACACCACTTAAGAGTTAAACAACACACATATGGATTAGGATAAACAACAAATGTTAAATTCTACTCGAGAGTTAAACAACACAATAAAGGAGTGGGATAATAAAAAACGGAGAAGGCAATTTGAGATTTAAACAACTCACAGGAGGAGTAATAAAATAACGAACGAAGAACTCTACTTGAGAGTTAAACAAAACACAAAAGGATTTTAATAAACAACAAATGAAACTCTACTGAGAGATATAAACGACAAATTTGGAGAGGGAATAAACAACAAACTAATAACTCTACTGAGAGTTAAACAACACACTAAAGGAGGGATAATGTCAACAAAGAAGTCTATTCGAGATTTAAACAATACACAGAAGGAGTAAGAGTATCACAAACGAAGAACACTACTTGAGAATTAATCAACACACATATGGATTGGGATAAACAACAAGTATAAAATTCAACTCGGGAGTTAAATAAAACAATAATGGGAGAGAGATAATTACAAACGGAGAAGTCAATTTGAGATTTAAACTACACACAAGCGGAGTAATAAAATAAAATGAAGAACTTACTTGAGAGTTAAACAAAAACAAAAAAGGTTGAATAAAACAGTAAGAGTATCACAAATGAACACTACTTAAGAGATATAAACACACATATGGATTAGATAAACAACAAATGTTAAATTCTACCGAGAGTTAAACAACACAATAAAGGAGGGATAATAAAAACAAAGAAGGCAATTTGAGATTTAAACACACATGAGGAGTAAGAAATAACAAACGAAGAACACTACTTAGAGTTAAACAAAACACAAAAGGATTTTAATAAACAACAAATGAGAAAAATCTACTGAGAGATATAAAGAGTTAAACAACACACTAAAGGAGTCGGATAATGTCAAACAAAGAAGTCTGTTCGAGATTTAAACAATACTCTGAAGGAGTAAGAATATCACAAACGAAGAACACTACTTGAGAATTAATCAACACACATATGGATTGGGATAAACAACAAGTATAAAATTCAACCGAGTTGAATTAAACAATAATGGGAGAGAGATAATTACAAACGGAGAAGTCAATTTGAGATTTAAACTACACACAAGCGAGTAATAAAATAACGTAATGAAGAACTCTACTGAGAGTTAAACAAAACACAAAAGGTGTTGAATAAACAACAAAGGAACAAATCTACTTGAGAGATATAAACAACAAACTTTGGAGATGGATGAACAACAAACTAATAACTCTACCGAGAGTTAAACAACACACTAAAGGAGGGATAATGTCAAACAAAGACGCCTATTCAAATTCACACAAACATGTAAGAGTAAGAGTACACAAACGAAGAACACTACTTAAGAGTTAAACAACACACATAAGGAGTGGGATAAACAACAAATGTAAAATTCTACGCGAGAGTTAAACAACACACTAAAGGAGTGGGATAATGTCAAACAAAGAAGTCTATTCGAGATTCAAACAAAACATGTATGAGTAAGAGTATCACAAACGATGAACACCACTTGAGAGTTAAACAACACATATGGATTAGGATAAACAACAAATGTTAAATTCTACCGAGAGTTAAACAACACAATAAAGGAGTGGGATAATAAAAACGGAGAAGGCAATTTGAGATTTAAACACACAAGGAGTAATAAAATAACTAATGAAGAACTCTACTTGAGAGTTAAACAAACACAAAAGGATTTTAATAAACAACAAACGAACAAACTCTACTTGAGAGATATAAACAACAAACTTTGGAGAGGATGAACAACAAACTAATAACTCTACCGAGAGTTAAACAACACACTAAAGGAGGATAATGTCAACAAAGAAGTCTATTCGAGATTTAAACAAAACATGTATGAGTAAGAGTATCACAAACAAGAACACTACTTGAGAATTAATCAACACACATATGGATTGGGATAAACAACAAGTATAAAATTCAAGAGTTAAACAACACAATATGGGAGAGAGATAAAAACAAAGGAGAAGTAATTTGAGATTTAAACTACACACAAGCGAGTAATAAAATAAGAATGACTCTACTGAGAGTTAAACAAAACACAAAAGAACAACATAAACAAGGAATGAACAACAAACTAATAACTCTACTCGAGAGCAAAAAACACACTAAAGGAGGGGATAATGTCAAACAAAGACGCCTATTCAAATTACACAAAACAAAGGAGTAAGAGTACACAAACGAAGAACACTACTTAAGAGTTAAAGAACACACATAAGGAGTGGATAAACAACAAATGTAAAATTCTACGCGAGAGTTAAACAACACACTAAAGGAGGATAATGTCAAACAAAGAAGTCTATTCGAGATTCAAACAAAACATGTAAGAGTATCATAAACGATGAACACCACTTAAGAGTTAAACAACACACATATGGATTAGGATAAACAACAAATGTTAAATTTACCGAGAGTTAAACAACACAATAAAGGAGTGGGATAATAAAAACGGAGAAGGCAATTTGAGATTTAAACAACTCATGTGAGGAGTAATAAAATAACGAATAAGAACTCTACTTGAGAGTTAAACAAAACACAAAAGGATTTTAATAAACAACAAATGAGAAACTCTACTTGAGATATATAAACGACAGACTTTGGAGAGAGAATAAGAACAAACGAATAACTCTACTCGAGAGTTAAACAACACACTAAAGGAGTGGGATAATGTCAAATAAAGAAGTCTATTCGAGATTTAAACAATACATAGAAGGAGTAGGAGTATCACAAACGAAGAACACTACTTGAGAATTAATCAACACACATATGGATTGGGATAAACAACAAGTATAAAATTCAACTCGGGAGTTAAATAAAACAATAATGGGAGAGAGATAATTACAAACGGAGAAGTCAATTTGAGATTTAAACTACACACAAGCGGAGTAATAAAATAACGAATGAAGAACTCTACTTGAGAGTTAAACAAAACACAAAAGGTGTTGAATAAACAACAAAGGAACAAATCTACTTGAGAGATATAAACAACAAACTTTGGAGATGGATGAACAACAAACGAATAACTCTACTCGAGAGTTAAACAACACACTAAAGGAGGGGATAATGTCAAACAAAGACGTCTATTCGAAATTCACACAAAACACAGAAGGAGTAAGAGTACACAAACGAAGAACACTACTTAAGAGTTAAAGAACACACATAAGGAGTGGGATAAACAACAAATGTAAAATTCTACGCGAGAGTTAAACAACACACTAAAGGAGTGGGATAATGTCAAACAAAGAAGTCTATTCGAGATTCAAACAAAACACAGAAGGAGTAAGAGTATCACAAACGATGAACACCACTTAAGAGTTAAACAACACACATATGGATTAGGATAAACAACAAATGTTAAATTCTACTCGAGAGTTAAACAACATAATAAAGGAGTGAGATAATAAAAAACGGAGAAGGCAGTTTGAGATTTAAACAACTCACAGGAGGAGTAATAAAATAACGAACGAAGAACTCTACTTGAGAGTTAAACAAAACACAAAAGGATTTTAATAAACAACAAACGAGAAACTCTACTTGAGAGATATAAACGACAGACTTTGGAGAGGGAATAAGAACAAACGAATAACTCTACTCGAGAGTTAAACAACACACTAAAGGAGTGGGATAATGTCAAATAAAGAAGTCTATTCGAGATTTAAACAATACACAGAAGGAGTAAGAGTATCACAAACGAAGAACACTACTTGAGAATTAATCAACACACATATGGATTGGGATAAACAACAAGTATAAAATTCAACTCGGGAGTTAAATAAATGAAACGATAATGGGAGAGAGATAATTACAAACGGAGAAGTCAATTTGAGATTTAAACTACACACAAGCGGAGTAATAAAATAACGAATGAAGAATTCTACTTGAGAGTTAAACAAAACACAAAAGGTGTTGAATAAACAACAAAGGAACAAATCTACTTGAGAGATATAAACAACAAACTTTGGAGATGGATGAACAACAAACGAATAACTCTACTCGAGAGTTAAACAACACACTAAAGGAGGGGATAATGTCAAACAAAGACGTCTATTCGAAATTCACACAAAACATGTATGAGTAAGAGTACACAAACGAAGAACACTACTTAAGAGTTAAAGAACACACATAAGGAGGGATAAACAACAAATGTAAAATTCTACGCGAGAGTTAAACAACACACTAAAGGAGTGGATAATGTCAAACAAAGAAGTCTATTCGAGATTCAAACAAAACATGTATGAGTAAGAGTATCACAAACGATGAACACCACTTAAGAGTTAAACAACACACATATGGATTAGGATAAACAACAAATGTTAAATTCTACTCGAGAGTTAAACAACACAATAAAGGAGTGAGATAATAAAAAACGGAGAAGGCAGTTTGAGATTTAAACAACTCACAGGAGGAGTAATAAAATAACGAACGAAGAACTCTACTTGAGAGTTAAACAAAACACAAAAGGATTTTAATAAACAACAAATGAGAAACTCTACTTGAGAGATATAAACGACAGACTTTGGAGATGGATGAACAACAAACGAATAACTCTACTCGAGAGTTAAACAACACACTAAAGGAGGGGATAATGTCAAATAAAGAAGTCTATTCGAGATTTAAACAATACACAGAAGGAGTAAGAGTATCACAAACGAAGAACACTACTTGAGAATTAATCAACACACATATGGATTGGGATAAACAACAAGTATAAAATTCAACTCGGGAGTTAAATGAAACAATAATGGGAGAGAGATAATTACAAACGGAGAAGTCAATTTGAGATTTAAACTACACACAAGCGGAGTAATAAAATAACGAATGAAGAACTCTACTTGAGAGTTAAACAAAACACAAAAGGTGTTGAATAAACAACAAAGGAACAAATCTACTTGAGAGATATAAACAACAAACTTTGGAGATGGATGAACAACAAACGAATAACTCTACTCGAGAGTTAAACAACACACTAAAAGAGGGGATAATGTCAAACAAAGACGTCTAGTCGAGTTTTACACAAAACACAGAAGGGGTAAGAGTACACAAACGAAGAACACTACTTAAGAGTTAAAGAACACACATAAGGAGTGGGATAAACAACAAATGTAAAATTCTACGCGAGAGTTAAACAACACACTAAAGGAGGGGATAATGTCAAACAAAGACGTCTATTCGAAATTCACACAAAACAAAGAAGGAGTAAGAGTATCACAAACGATGAACACCACTTGAGAGTTAAACAACACACATATGGATTAGGATAAACAACAAATGTTAAATTCTACTCGAGAGTTAAACAACACAATAAAGGAGTGGGATAATAAAAAACGGAGAAGGCAATTTGAGATTTAAACAATACATGGGAGGAGTAATAAAATAACGAACGAAGAACTCTACTTGAGAGTTAAACAAAACACAAAAGGATTTTAATAAACAACAAACGAACAAATCTACTTGAGAGATATAAACAACAAACTTTGGAGATGGATGAACAACAAACAAATAACTCTACTCGAGAGTTAAACAACACACTAAAGGAGGGATGTCAAACAAAAACAACACACTAAAGGAGTGGATAATGTCAAACAAAGAAGTCTATTCGAGATTTAAACAATACACAGAAGGAGTAAGAGTATCACAAACGAAGAACACTACTTGATAATTAATCAACACACATATGGATTGGGATAAACAACAAGTATAAAATTCAACTCGAGAGTTAAACAACACAATAAAGGAGTGGGATGATAAAAAACGGAGAAGGAAATTTGAGATTTAAACTACACACAAGCGGAGTAAATAACGAATGAAGAACTCTACTTGAGAGTTAAACAAAACACAAAAGGTGTTGAATAAACAACAAACGAACAAATATACTTGAGAGATATAAACAACAAACTTTGGAGATGGATGAACAACAAACGAATAACTCTACTCGAGAGTTAAACAACACACTAAAGGAGGGGATAATGTCAAACAAAGACGTCTATTCGAAATTCACACAAAACGCAGAAGGAGTAAGAGTATACAAAGGAAGAACACTACTTAAGGGTTAAAGAACACACATAAGGAGTGGGATAAACAACAAATGTAAAATTCTACGCAAGAGTTAAACAACACACTAAAGGAGTGGGATAATGTCAAACAAAGAAGTCTATTCGAGATTCAAACAAAACACAGAAAGAGTAAGAGTATCATAAACGATGAACACCACTTAATAGTTAAACAACACACATATGGATTAGGATAAACAACAAATGTTAAATTCTACTCGAGAGTTAAACAACACAATAAAGGAGTGAGATAATAAAAAACGGAAAAGGCCGTTTGAGATTTAAACAACTCATAGGAGGAGTAATAAAATAACGAACGAAGAACTCTACTTGAGAGTTAAACAAAACACAAAAGGATTTTAATAAACAACAAATGAGAAACTCTACTTGAGAGATATAAACGACAGACTTTGGAGAGGGAATAAGAACAAACGAATAACTCTACTCGAGAGTTAAACAACACACTAAAGGAGTGGGATAATGTCAAATAAAGAAGTCTATTCGAGATTTAAACAATACATGTATGAGTAAGAGTATCACAAACGAAGAACACTACTTGAGAATTAATCAACACACATATGGATTGGGATAAACAACAAGTATAAAATTCAACTCGGGAGTTAAATAAAACAATAATGGGAGAGAGATAATTACAAACGGAGAAGTCAATTTGAGATTTAAACTACACACAAGCGGAGTAATAAAATAACGAATGAAGAACTCTACTTGAGAGTTAAACAAAACACAAAAGGTGTTGAATAAACAACAAAGGAACAAATCTACTTTGGAGATGGATGAACAACAAACTTTGGAGATGGATGAACAACAAACGAATAACTCTACTCGAGAGTTAAACAACACACTAAAGGAGGGGATAATGTCAAACAAAGACGTCTATTCGAAATTCACACAAAACACAGAAGGAGTAAGAGTACACAAACGAAGAACACTACTTAAGAGTTAAAGAACACACATAAGGAGTGGGATAAACAACAAATGTAAAATTCTACGCGAGAGTTAAACAACACACTAAAGGAGTGGGATAATGTCAAACAAAGAAGTCTATTCGAGATTCAAACAAAACACAGAAGGAGTAAGAGTATCACAAACGATGAACACCACTTAAGAGTTAAACAACACACATATGGATTAGGATAAACAACAAATGTTAAATTCTACTCGAGAGTTAAACAACACAATAAAGGAGTGGGATAATAAAAAACGGAGAAGGCAGTTTGAGATTTAAACAACTCACAGGAGGAGTAATAAAATAACGAACGAAGAACTCTACTTGAGAGTTAAACAAAACACAAAAGGATTTTAATAAACAACAAATGAGAAACTCTACTTGAGAGATATAAACGACAGACTTTGGAGAGAGAATAAGAACAAACGAATAACTCTACTCGAGAGTTAAACAACACACTAAAGGAGTGGGATAATGTCAAATAAAGAAGTCTATTCGAGATTTAAACAATACACAGAAGGAGTAAGAGTATCACAAACGAAGAACACTACTTGAGAATTAATCAACACACATATGGATTGGGATAAACAACAAGTATAAAATTCAACTCGGGAGTTAAATGAAACAATAATGGGAGAGAGATAATTACAAACGGAGAAGTCAATTTGAGATTTAAACTACACACAAGCGGAGTAATAAAATAACGAATGAAGAACTCTACTTGAGAGTTAAACAAAACACAAAAGGTGTTGAATAAACAACAAAGGAACAAATCTACTTGAGAGATATAAACAACAAACTTTGGAGATGGATGAACAACAAACGAATAACTCTACTCGAGAGTTAAACAACACACTAAAGGAGGGGATAATGTCAAACAAAGACGTCTATTCGAAATTCACACAAAACAAAGAAGGAGTAAGATTACACAAACGAAGAACACTACTTAAGAGTTAAAGAACACACATAAGGAGTGGGATAAACAACAAATGTAAAATTCTACGCGAGAGTTAAACAACACACTAAAGGAGTGGGATGATGTCAAACAAAGAAGTCTATTCGAGATTCAAACAAAACATGTATGAGTAAGAGTATCACAAACGATGAACACTACTTAAGAGTTAAACAACACACATATGGATTAGGATAAACAACAAATGTCAAATTCTACCGAGAGTTAAACAACACAATAAAGGAGTGGGATAATAAAAAAGGGAGAAGGCAATTGGAGATTTAAACTACACACAAGCGGAGTAATAAAATAACGAATGAAGAACTCTACTTGAGAGTTAAACAAAACACAAAAGGTGTTGAATAAACAACAAAGGAACAAATCTACTTGAGAGATATAAACAACAAACTTTGGAGATGGATGAACAACAAACGAATAACTCTACTCGAGAGTTAAACAACACACTAAAGGAGGGGATAATGTCAAACAAAGACGTCTATTCGAAATTCACACAAAACACGGAAGGAGTAAGAGTACACAAACGAAGAACACTACTTAAGAGTTAAAGAACACACATAAGGAGTGGGATAAACAACAAATGTAAAATTCTACGCGAGAGTTAAACAACACACTAAAGGAGTGGGATAATGTCAAACAAAGAAGTCTATTCGAGATTCAAACAAAACACTGTATGAGTAAGAGTATCACAAACGATGAACACCACTTAAGAGTTAAACAACACACATATGGATTAGGATAAACAACAAATGTTAAATTCTACTCGAGAGTTAAACAACACAATAAAGGAGTGGGATAATAAAAAACGGAGAAGGCAATTTGAGATTTAAACAACTCACAGGAGGAGTAATAAAATAACGAATGAAGAACTCTACTTGAGAGTTAAACAAAACACAAAAGTATTTTAATAAACAACAAATGAGAAACTCTACTTGAGAGATATAAACGACAGACTTTGGAGAGGGAATAAGAACAAACGAATAACTCTACTCGAGAGTCAAACAACACACTAAAGGAGTGGGATAATGTCAAATAAAGAAGTCTATTCGAGATTTAAACAATACACAGAAGGAGTAAGAGTATCACAAACGAAGAACACTACTTGAGAATTAATCAACACACATATGGATTTGGATAAACAACAAGTATAAAATTCAACTCGGGAGTTAAATGAAACAATAATGGGAGAGAGATAATTACAAACGGATAAGTCAATTTGAGATTTAAACTACACACAAGCGGAGTAATAAAATAACGAATGAAGAACTCTACTTGAGAGTTAAACAAAACACAAAAGGTGTTGAATAAACAACAAACGAACAAATCTACTTGAGAGATATAAACAACAAACTTTGGAGATGGATGAACAACAAACGAATAACTCTACTCGAGAGTTAAACAACACACTAAAGGAGGGGATAATGTCAAACAAAGACGTCTATTCGAAATTCACTCAAAACACAAAAGGAGTAAGAGTACAAAAACGAAGAACACTACTTATGAGTTAAGGAACACACATAAGGAGTGGGATAAACAACAAATGTAAAATTCTACGCGAGAGTTAAACAACACACTAAAGGAGTGGGATAATGTCAAACAAAGAAGTCTATTTGAGATTCAAACAAAACACAGAAGGAGTAAGAGTATCACAAACGATGAACACCACTTAAGAGTTAAACAACACACATATGGATTAGGATAAACAACAAATGTTAAATTCAACTCGAGAGTTAAACAACACAATAAAGGAGTGGGATAATAAAAAACGGAGAAGGCAATTTGAGATTTAAACTACACACACGCGGAGTAATAAAATAACGAATGAAGAACTCTACTTGAGAGTTAAACAAAACACAAAAGGTGTTGAATAAACAACAAAGGAACAAATCTACTTGAGAGATATAAACAACAAACTTTGGAGATGGATGAACAACAAACGAATAACTCTACTCGAGAGTTAAACAACACACTAAAGGAGGGGATAATGTCAAACAAAGACGTCTATTCGAAATTCACACAAAACACAGAAGGAGTAAGAGTACACAAACGAAGAACACTGCTTAAGAGTTAAAGAACACACATAAGGAGTGGGATAAACAACAAATGTAAAATTCTACGCGAGAGTTAAACAACACACTAAAGGAGTGGGATAATGTCAAACAAAGAAGTCTATTCGAGATTCAAACAAAACACAGAAGGAGTAAGAGTATCACAAACGATGAACACCACTTAAGAGTTAAACAACACACATATGGATTAGGATAAACAACAAATGTTAAATTCTACTGGAGAGTTAAACAACACAATAAAGGAGTGGGATAATAAAAAAAGGAGAAGGCAATTTGAGATTTAAACAACTCACAGGAGGAGTAATAAAATAACGAACGAAGAACTCTACTTGAGAGTTAAACAAAACACAAAAGGATTTTAATAAACAACAAACGAGAAACTCTACTTGAGAGATATAAACGACAGACTTTGGAGAGGGAATAAGAACAAACGAATAACTCTACTCGAGAGTTAAACAACACACTAAAGGAGTGGGATAATGTCAACAAAGAAGTCTATTCGAGATTTAAACAATACATGTATGAGTAAGAGTATCACAAACGAAGAACACTACTTGAGAATTAATCAACACACATATGGATTGGGATAAACAACAAGTATAAAATTCAACTCGGGAGTTAAATGAAACAATAATGGGAGAGAGATAATTACAAACGGAGAAGTCAATTTGAGATTTAAACTACACACAAGCGGAGTAATAAAATAAAGAATGAAGAACTCTACTTGAGAGTTAAACAAAACACAAAAGGTGTTGAATAAACAACAAAGGAAAAAATCTACTTGAGAGATATAAACAACAAACTTTGGAGATGGATGAACAACAAACGAATAACTCTACTCGAGAGTTAAACAACACACTAAAGGAGGGGATAATGTCAAACAAAGACGTCTATTCGAAATTCACACAAAACACAGAAGGAGTAAGAGTACACAAACGAAGAACACTACTTAAGAGTTAAAGAACACACATAAGGAGTGGGATAAACAACAAATGTAAAATTCTACGCGAGAGTTAAACAACACACTAAAGGAGTGGGATAATGTCAAACAAAGAAGTCTATTCGAGATTCAAACAAAACACAGAAGGAGTAAGAGTATCACAAACGATGAACACCACTTGAGAGTTAAACAACACACATATGGATTAGGATAAACAACAAATGTTAAATTCTACTCGAGAGTTAAACAACACAATAAAGGAGTGGGATAATAAAAAACGGAGAAGGCAATTTGAGATTTAAACTACACAAGCGGAGTAATAAAATAACGAATGAAGAACTCTACTTGAGAGTTAAACAAAACACAAAAGGTGTTGAATAAACAACAAACGAACAAATCTACTTGAGAGATATAAACAACAAACTTTGGAGATGGATGAACAACAAACGAATAACTCTACTCGAGAGTTAAACAACACACTAAAAGAGGGGATAATGTCAAACAAAGACGTCTATTCGAAATTCACACAAAACACAGAAGGAGTAAGAGTACACAAACGAAGAACACTACTTAAGAGTTAAAGAACACACATAAGGAGTGGGATAAACAACAAATGTAAAATTCTACGCGAGAGTTAAACAACACACTAAAGGAGTAGGATAATGTCAAACAAAGAAGTCTATTCGTGATTAATACAAAACACTGTATGAGTAAGAGTATCACAAACGATGAACACCACTTAAGAGTTAAACAACACACATATGGATTAGGATAAACAACAAATGTTAAATTCTACTGGAGAGTTAAACAACACAATAAAGCAGTGGGATAATAAAAAACGGAGAAGGCAATTTGAGATTTAAACAACTCACAGGAGGAGTAATAAAATAACGAACGAAGAACTCTACTTGAGAGTTAAACAAAACACAAAAGGATTTTAATAAACAACAAACGAGAAACTCTACTTGAGAGATATAAACGACATACTTTGGAGAGGGAATAAGAACAAACGAATAACTCTACTCGAGAGTTAAACAACACACTAAAGGAGTGGGATAATGTCAAATAAAGAAGTCTATTCGAGATTTAAACAATACATGTATGAGTAAGAGTATCACAAACGAAGAACACTACTTGAGAATTAATCAACACACATATGGATTGGGATAAACAACAAGTATAAAATTCAACTCGGGAGTTAAATGAAACAATAATGGGAGAGAGATAATTACAAACGGAGAAGTCAATTTGAGATTTAAACTACACACAAGCGGAGTAATAAAATAACGAATGAAGAACTCTACTTGAGAGTTAAACAAAACACAAAAGGTGTTGAATAAACAACAAAGGAACAAATCTACTTGAGAGATATAAACAACAAACTTTGGAGATGGATGAACAACAAACGAATAACTCTACCGAGAGTTAAACAACACACTAAAGGAGGGATAATGTCAAACAAAGACGCCTATTCAAATTCACAAAACACAAGGAGTAAGAGTACACAAACGAAGAACACTTCTTAAGAGTTAAAGAACACACATAAGGAGTGGATAAACAACAAATGTAAAATTCTACGCGAGAGTTAAACAACACACTAAAGGAGTGGCATAATGTCAAACAAAGAAGTCTATTCGAGATTCAAACAAAACATGTATGAGTAAGAGTATCACAAACGATGAACACCACTTGAGAGTTAAACAACACACATATGGATTAGGATAAACAACAAATGTTAAATTCAACTCGAGAGTTAAACAACACAATAAAGGAGAGAGATAATAAAAACGGAGAAGGCAATTTGAGATTTAAACTACACACAAGCGTAGTAATAAAATAACTAATGAAGAACTCTACTTGAGAGTTAAACAAAACACAAAAGGTGTTGAATAAACAACAAAGGAACAAATCTACTTGAGAGATATAAACAACAAACTTTGGAGATGGATGAACAACAAACGAATAACTCTACTCGAGAGTTAAACAACACACTAAAGGAGGGGATAATGTCAAACAAAGACGTCTATTCAAAACATGTATGAGTAAGAGTACACAAACGAAGAACACTACTTAAGAGTTAAAGAACACACATAAGGAGTGGGATAAACAACAAATGTAAAATTCTACGAGAGTTAAACAACACACTAAAGGAGTGGGGATAATGTCAAACAAAGAAGTCTATTCGAGATTCAAACAAAACATGTATGAGTAAGAGTATCACAAACGATTAACTCTACTTTAGAGTTAAACAACACACATATGGATTAGGATAAACAACAAATGTTAAATTTACCGAGAGTTAAACAACACAATAAAGGAGTGGATAATAAAAACGGAGAAGGCAATTTGAGATTTAAACAACTCACAAGAGGAGTAATAAAATAACGAACGAAGAACTCTACTTGAGAGTTAAACAAAACACAAAAGGATTTTAATAAACAACAAACGAGAAACTCTACTTGAGAGATATAAACGACAGACTTTGGAGAGGGAATAAGAACAAACGAATAACTCTACTCGAGAGTTAAACAACACACTAAAGGAGGGTCATAATGTCAAATAAAGAAGTCTATTCGAGATTTAAACAATACACAGAAGGAGTAAGAGTATCACAAACGAAGAACACTACTTGAGAATTAATCAACACACATATGGATTGGGATAAACAACAAGTATAAAATTCAACTCGGTAGTTAAATAAAACAATAATGGGAGAGAGATAATTACAAACGGAGAAGTCATTTTGAGATTTAAACTACACACAAGCGGAGTAATAAAATAACGAATGAAGAACTCTACTTGAGAGTTAAACAAAACACAAAAGGTGTTGAATAAACAACAAAGGAACAAATCTACTTGAGAGATATAAACAACAAACTTTGGAGATGGATGAACAACAAACGAATAACTCTACTCGAGAGTTAAACAACACACTAAAGTAGGGGATAATGTCAAACAAAGACGTCTATTCGAAATTCACACAAAACACGGAAGGAGTAAGAGTACACAAACGAAGAACACTACTTAAGAGTTAAAGAACACACATAAGGAGTGGGATAAACAACAAATGTAAAATTCTACGCGAGAGTTAAACAACACACTAAAGGAGTGGGATAATGTCAAACAAAGAAGTCTATTCGAGATTCAAACAAAACATGTATGAGTAAGAGTATCACAAACGATGAACACTACTTGAGAGTTAAACAACACACATATGGATTAGGATAAACAACAAATGTTAAATTCTACCGAGAGTTAAACAACACAATAAAGGAGAGATAATAAAACGGAGAAGGCAATTTGAGATTTAAACTACACACAAGCGGAGTAATAAAATAACTAATGAAGAACTCTACTGAGAGTTAAACAAACACAAAAAGGTGTTGAATAAACAACAAAGGAACAAATCTACTTGAGAGATATAAACAACAAACTTTGGAGATGGATGAACAACAAACTAATAACTCTACCGAGAGTTAAACAACACACTAAAGGAGGGATAATGTCAAACAAAGACGCCTATTCAAATTTACACAAAACATGTAAGAGTAAGAGTACACAAACGAAGAACACTACTTAAGAGTTAAAGAACACACATAAGGAGTGGATAAACAACAAATGTAAAATTCTACGAGAGTTAAACAACACACTAAAGGAGTGGGATAATGTCAAACAAAGAAGTCTATTCGAGATTCAAACAAAACATGTATGAGTAAGAGTATCACAAACGATGAACACCACTTAAGAGTTAAACAACACACATATGGATTAGGATAAACAACAAATGTTAAATTCTACTCGAGAGTTAAACAACACAATAAAGGAGTGGGATAATAAAAACGGAGAAGGCAATTTGAGATTTAAACAACTCATGTGAGGAGTAATAAAATAACTAACGAAGAACTCTACTTGAGAGTTAAACAAAACACAAAAGGATTTTAATAAACAACAAACGAGAAACTCTACTTGAGTGATATAAACAATGCATTTTGGAGAGGGAATAAGAACAAACTAATAACTCTACTCGAGAGTTAAACAACACACTAAAGGAGGGGATAATGTCAAACAAAGAAGTCTATTCGAGATTTAAACAATACATGTATGAGTAAGAGTATCACAAACGAAGAACACTACTTGAGAATTAATCAACACACATATGGATTGGGATAAACAACAAGTATAAAATTCAACTCGGGAGTTAAATGAAACAATAATGGGAGAGAGATAATTACAAACGGAGAAGTCAATTTGAGATTTAAACTACACACAAGCGGAGTAATAAAATAACGAATGAAGAACTCTACTTGAGAGTTAAACAAAACACAAAAGGTGTTGAATAAACAACAAAGGAACAAATCTACTTGAGAGATATAAACAACAAACTTTGGAGATGGATGAACAACAAACGAATAACTCTACTCGAGAGTTAAACAACACACTAAAGAAGGGGATAATGTCAAACAAAGACGTCTATTCGAAATTCACACAAAACACAGAAGGAGTAAGAGTACACAAACAAAGAACACTACTTATGAGTTAAAGAACACACATAAGGAGTGGGATAAACAACAAATGTAATAAGAGTTAAACAACAGGAGTAATAAACAATGAAGAACTCTACTTGAGAGTTAAACAAAACACAAAAGGAGTTTAATAAACAACAAAGAAACTCTACTGAGAGATATGAGTTAAACAACACACTAAAGGATTCGAGATTTAAACAATACACAGAAGGAGTAAGAGTATCACAAACGAAGAACACTACTTTAGAATTAATGAACACACATATGGAGTGGGATAAACAACAAATGTAAAATTCAACTCGTGAGTTAAATAAAACAATAATGGGAGAGAGATAATTACAAACGGAGAAGTCAATTTGAGATTTAAACTACACACAAGCGGAGTAATAAAATAACGAATGAAGAACTCTACTTGAGAGTTAAACAAACCACAAAAGGTGTTGAATAAACAACAAAGGAACAAATCTACTTGAGAGATATAAACAACAAATTTGGAGATGGATGAACAACAAACGAATAACTCTACTCGAGAGTTAAACAACACACTAAAGGAGGGGATAATGTCAAACAAAGACGTCTATTCGAAATTCACACAAAACACAGAAGGAGTAAGAGTACACAAACGAAGAACACTACTTAAGAGTTAAAGAACACACATAAGGAGTGGGATAACCAACAAATGTAAAATTCTACGCGAGAGTTAAACAACACACTAAAGGAGTGGGATAATGTCAAACAAAGAAGTCTATTCGAGATTCAAACAAAACACAGAAGGAGTAAGAGTATCACAAACGATGAACACCACTTAAGAGTTAAACAACACACATATGGATTAGGATAAACAACAAATGTTGAATTCTACTCGAGAGTTAAACAACACAATAAAGGAGTGGGATAATAAAAAACGGAGAAGGCAATTTGAGATTTAAACAACTCACAGGAGGAGAAATAAAATAACGAACGAAGAACTCTACTTGAGAGTTAAACAAAACACAAAAGGATTTTAATAAACAACAAACGAGAAACTCTACTTGAGAGATATAAACGACAGACTTTGGAGAGGGAATAAGAACAAACGAATAACTCTACTCGAGAGTTAAACAACACACTAAAGGAGTGGGATAATGTCAAATAAAGAAGTCTATTCGAGATTTAAACAATACACAGAAGGAGTAAGAGTATCACAAACGAAGAACACTACTTGAGAATTAATCAACACACATATGGATTGGGATAAACAACAAGTATAAAATTCAACTCGGGAGTTAAATGAAACAATAATGGGAGAGAGATAATTACAAACGGAGAAGTCAATTTGAGATTTAAACTACACACAAGCGGAGTAATAAAATAACGAATGAAGAACTCTACTTGAGAGTTAAACAAAACACAAAAGGTGTTGAATAAACAACAAAGGAACAAATCTACTTGAGAGATATAAACAACAAACTTTGGAGATGGATGAACAACAAACGAATAACTCTACTCGAGAGTTAAACAACACACTAAAGGAGGGGATAATGTCAAACAAAGACGTCTATTCGAAATTCACACAAAACACAGAAGGAGTAAGAGTACACAAACGAAGAACACTACTTAAGAGTTAAAGAACACACATAAGGAGTGGGATAAACAACAAATGTAAAATTCTACGCGAGAGTTAAACAACACACTAAAGGAGTGGGATAATGTCAAACAAAGAAGTCTATTCGAGATTCAAACAAAACACAGAATGAGTAAGAGTATCACAAACGATGAACACCACTTAAGAGTTAAACAACACACATATGGATTAGGATAAACAACAAATGTTAAATTCTACTCGAGAGTTAAACAACACAATAAAGGAGTGAGATAATAAAAAACGGAGAAGGCAGTTTGAGATTTAAACAACTCATAGGAGGAGTAATAAAATAACGAACGAAGAACTCTACTTGAGAGTTAAACAAAACACAAAAGGATTTTAATAAACAACAAACGAGAAACTCTACTTGAGAGATATAAACGACAGACTTTGGAGAGGGAATAAGAACAAACGAATAACTCTACTCGAGAGTTAAACAACACACTAAAGGAGTGGGATAATGTCAAATAAAGAAGTCTATTCGAGATTTAAACAATACACAGAAGGAGTAAGAGTATCACAAACGAAGAACACTACTTGAGAATTAATCAACACACATATGGATTGGGATAAACAACAAGTATAAAATTCAACTCGGGAGTTAAATAAAACAATAATGGGAGAGAGATAATTACAAACGGAGAAGTCAATTTGAGATTTAAACTACACACAAGCGGAGTAATAAAATAACGAATGAAGAACTCTACTTGAGAGTTAAACAAAACACAAAAGGTGTTGAATAAACAACAAACGAACAAATCTACTTGAGAGATATAAACAACAAACTTTGGAGATGGATGAACAACAAACGAATAACTCTACTCGAGAGTTAAACAACACACTAAAGGAGGGGATAATGTCAAACAAAGACGTCTATTCGAAATTCACACAAAACACAGAAGGAGTAAGAGTACACAAACGAAGAACACTACTTAAGAGTTAAAGAACACACATAAGGAGTGGGATAAACAACAAATGTAAAATTCTACGCGAGAGTTAAACAACACACTAAAGGAGTGGGATAATGTCAAACAAAGAAGTCTATTCGAGATTCAAACAAAACACAGAAGGAGTAAGAGTATCACAAACGATGAACACCACTTAAGAGTTAAACAACACACATATGGATTAGGATAAACAACAAATGTTAAATTCTACTGGAGAGTTAAACAACACAATAAAGGAGTGGGATAATAAAAAACGGAGAAGGCAATTTGAGATTTAAACAACCCAAAGGAGGAGTAATAAAATAACGAACGAAGAACTCTACTTGAGAGTTAAACAAAACACAAAAGGATTTTAATAAACAACAAATGAGAAACTCTACTTGAGAGATATAAACGACAGACTTTGGAGAGGGAATAAGAACAAACGAATAACTCTACTCGAGAGTTAAACAACACACTAAAGGAGTGGGATAATGTCAAACAAAGAAGTCTATTCGAGATTTAAACAATACACAGAAGGAGTAAGAGTATCACAAACGAAGAACACTACTTGAGAATTAATCAACACACATATGGATTGGGATAAACAACAAGTATAAAATTCAACTCGGGAGTTAAATAAAACAATAATGGGAGAGAGATAATTACAAACGGAGAAGTCAATTTGAGATTTAAACTACACACAAGCGGAGTAATAAAATAACGAATGAAGAACTCTACTTGAGAGTTAAACAAAACACAAAAGGTGTTGAATAAACAACAAAGGAACAAATCTACTTGAGAGATATAAACAACAAACTTTGGAGATGGATGAACAACAAACGAATAACTCTACTCGAGAGTTAAACAACACACTAAAGGAGGGGATAATGTCAAACAAAGACGTCTATTCGAAATTCACACAAAACACAGAAGGAGTAAGAGTACACAAACGAAGAACACTACTTATGAGTTAAAAGAACACACATAAGGAGTGGGATAAACAACAAATGTAAAATTCTACGCGAGAGTTAAACAACACACTAAAGGAGTGGGATAATGTCAAACAAAGAAGTCTATTCGAGATTCAAACAAAACACAGAAGGAGTAAGAGTATCACAAACGATGAACACCACTTAAGAGTTAAACAACACACATATGGATTAGGATAAACAACAAATGTTAAATTCTACTCGAGAGTTAAACAACACAATAAAGGAGTGGGATAATAAAAAACGGAGAAGGCAATTTGAGATTTAAACAACTCACAGGAGGAGTAATAAAATAACGAACGAAGAACTCTACTTGAGAGTTAAACAAAACACAAAAGGATTTTAATAAACAACAAACGAGAAACTCTACTTGAGAGATATAAACGACAGACTTTGGAGAGGGAATAAGAACAAACGAATAACTCTACTCGAGAGTTAAACAACACACTAAAGGAGTGGGATAATGTCAAATAAAGAAGTCTATTCGAGATTTAAACAATACACAGAAGGAGTAAGAGTATCACAAACGAAGAACACTACTTGAGAATTAATCAACACACATATGGATTGGGATAAACAACAAGTATAAAATTCAACTCGGGAGTTAAATAAAACAATAATGGGAGAGAGATAATTACAAACGGAGAAGTCAATTTGAGATTTAAACTACACACAAGCGGAGTAATAAAATAACGAATGAAGAACTCTACTTGAGAGTTAAACAAAACACAAAAGGTGTTGAATAAACAACAAAGGAACAAATCTACTTGAGAGATATAAACAACAAACTTTGAAGATGGATGAACAACAAACGAATAACTCTACTCGAGAGTTAAACAACACACTAAAGGAGGGGATAATGTCAAACAAAGACGTCTATTCGAAATTCACACAAAACATGTATGAGTAAGAGTACACAAACGAAGAACACTACTTAAGAGTTAAAGAACACACATAAGGAGTGGATAAACAACAAATGTAAAATTCTATGCGAGAGTTAAACAACACACTAAAGGAGTGGGATAATGTCAAACAAAGAAGTCTATTCGAGATTTAAACAAAACACAGAAGGAGTAAGAGTATCACAAACGATGAACACCACTTAAGAGTTAAACAACACACATATGGATTAGGATAAACAACAAATGTTAAATTCTACTCGAGAGTTAAACAACACAATAAAGGAGTGGGATAATAAAAAACGGAGAAGGCAATTTGAGATTTAAACAACTCACAGTAGGAGTAATAAAATAACTAACGAAGAACTCTACTTGAGAGTTAAACAAAACACAAAAGGATTTTAATAAACAACAAATGAGAAACTCTACTTGAGAGATATAAACGATGCACTTTGGAGAGTGGGATAAACAACAAATGTAAAATTCTACTCGAGAGTAAAACAACACACTAAAGGAGTGGGATAATGTAAAACAAAAAAGTCTATTCGAGATTTAAACAATACACAGAAGGAGTATGTGTATCACAAATGAAGAACACTACTTGAGAATTAATCAACACACATATGGATTGGGATAAACAACAAGTATAAAATTCAACTCGAGAGTTAAATAAAACAATAATGGGAGAGAAATAATTACAAACGGAGAAGTCAATTTGAGATTTAAACAACACACAAGAGGAATAATAAGATAACGAATAAACAACTCTACTTGAGAGTTAAACAAAACACAAAAGGTGTTGAATCAACAACAAAGGAACAAATCTACTTGAGAGATATAAACAACAAACTTTGGAGATGGATGAACAACAAACGAATAACTCTACTCGAGAGTTAAACAACACACTAAAGGAGGGGATAATGTCAAACAAAGACGCCTATTCAAATTCACACAAAACATGTATGAGTAAGAGTACACAAACGAAGAACACTACTTAAGAGTTAAAGAACACACATAAGGAGTGTGATAAACAACAAATGTAAAATTCTACGCGAGAGTTAAACAACACACTAAAGGAGTGGGATAATGTCAAACAAAGAAGTCTATTCGAGATTCAAACAAAACATGTATGAGTAAGAGTATCACAAACGATGAACACCACTTAAGAGTTAAACAACACACATATGGATTAGGATAAACAACAAATGTTAAATTCTACCGAGAGTTAAACAACACAATAAAGGAGGGGATAATAAAAACGGAGAAGGCAATTTGAGATTTAAACAACTCAAGGAGGAGTAATAAAATAACGAACTAATAACTCTACGTGAGAGTTAAACAAAACACAAAAGGATTTTAATAAACAACAAACGAGAAACTCTACTTGAGAGATATAAACGACATACTTTGGAGAGGGAATAAGAACAAACGAATAACTCTACTCGAGAGTTAAACAACACACTAAAGGAGTGGGATAATGTCAAATAAAGAAGTCTATTCGAGATTTAAACAATACACAGAAGGAGTAAGAGTATCACAAACGAAGAACACTACTTGAGAATTAATCAACACACATATGGATTGGGATAAACAACAAGTATAAAATTCAACTCGGGAGTTAAATGAAACAATAATGGGAGAGAGATAATTACAAACGGAGAAGTCAATTTGAGATTTAAACTACACACAAGCGGAGTAATAAAATAACGAATGAAGAACTCTACTTGAGAGTTAAACAAAACACAAAAGGTGTTGAATAAACAACAAAGGAACAAATCTACTTGAGAGATATAAACAACAAACTTTGGAGATGGATGAACAACAAACGAATAACTCTACTCGAGAGTTAAACAACACACTAAAGGAGGGGATAATGTCAAACAAAGACGTCTATTCGAAATTCACACAAAACACAGAAGGAGTAAGAGTACACAAACGAAGAACACTACTTAAGAGTTAAAGAACACACATAAGGAGTGGGATAAACAACAAATGTAAAATTCTACGCGAGAGTTAAACAACACACTAAAGGAGTGGGATAATGTCAAACAAAGAAGTCTATTCGAGATTCAAACAAAACACAGAAGGAGTAAGAGTATCACAAACGATGAACACCACTTAAGAGTTAAACAACACACATATGGATTAGGATAAACAACAAATGTTAAATTCTACTCGAGAGTTAAACAACACAATAAAGGAGTGGGATAATAAAAAACGGAGAAGGCAATTTGAGATTTAAACTACACACAAGCGGAGTAATAAAATAACGAATGAAGAACTCTACTTGAGAGTTAAACAAAACACAAAAGGTGTTGAATAAACAACAAAGGAACAAATCTACTTGAGAGATATAAACAACAAACTTTGGAGATGGATGAACAACAAACGAATAACTCTACTCGAGAGTTAAACAACACACTAAAGGAGGGGATAATGTCAAACAAAGACGTCTATTCGAAATTCACACAAAACACAGAAGGAGTAAGAGTACACAAACGAAGAACACTACTTAAGAGTTAAAGAACACACATAAGGAGTGGGATAAACAACAAATGTAAAATTCTACGCGAGAGTTAAACAACACACTAAAGGAGTGGGATAATGTCAAACAAAGAAGTCTATTCGAGATTCAAACAAAACACAGAAGGAGTAAGAGTATCACAAACGATGAACACCACTTAAGAGTTAAACAACACACATATGGATTAGGATAAACAACAAATGTTAAATTCTACTCGAGAGTTAAACAACACAATAAAGGAGTGGGATAATAAAAAACGGAGAAGGCAATTTGAGATTTAAACAACTCACAGGAGGAGTAATAAAATAACGAACGAAGAACTCTACTTGAGAGTTAAACAAAACACAAAAGGATTTTAATAAACAACAAACGAGAAACTCTAATTGAGAGATATAAACGACAGACTTTGGAGAGGAAATAAGAACAAACGAATAACTCTACTCGAGAGTTAAACAACACACTAAAGGAGTGGGATAATGTCAAATAAAGAAGTCTATTCGAGATTTAAACAATACACAGAAGGAGTAAGAGTATCACAAACGAAGAACACTACTTGAGAATTAATCAACACACATATGGATTGGGATAAACAACAAGTATAAAATTCAACTCGGGAGTTAAATGAAACGATAATGGGAGAGATAATTACAAACGGAGAAGTCAATTTGAGATTTAAACTACACACAAGCGGAGTAATAAAATAACGAATGAAGAACTCTACTTGAGAGTTAAACAAAACACAAAAGGTGTTGAATAAACAACAAAGGAACAAATCTACTTGAGAGATATAAACAACAAACTTTGGAGATGGATGAACAACAAACGAATAACTCTACTCGAGAGTTAAACAACACACTAAAGGAGGGGATAATGTCAAACAAAGACGTCTATTCGAAATTCACACAAAACACAGTAGGAGTAAGAGTACACAAACGAAGAACACTACTTAAGAGTTAAAGAACACACATAAGGAGTGGATAAACAACAAATGTAAAATTCTACGCGAGAGTTAAACAACACACTAAAGGAGGGGATAATGTCAAACAAAGAAGTCTATTCGAGATTCAAACAAAACACAGAATGAGTAAGAGTATCACAAACGATGAACACCACTTAAGAGTTAAACAACACACATATGGATTAGGATAAACAACAAATGTTAAATTCTACTCGAGAGTTAAACAACACAATAAAGGAGTGGGATAATAAAAAACGGAGAAGGCAATTTGAGATTTAAACAACTCACAGGAGGAGTAATAAAATAACGAACGAAGAACTCTACTTGAGAGTTAAACAAAACACAAAAGGATTTTAATAAACAACAAACGAGAAACTCTACTTGAGAGATATAAACGACAGACTTTGGAGAGGGAATAAGAACAAACGAATAACTCTACTCGAGAGTTAAACAACACACTAAAGGAGTGGGATAATGTCAAATAAAGAAGTCTATTCGAGATTTAAACAATACACAGAAGGAGTAAGAGTATCACAAACGAAGAACACTACTTGAGAATTAATCAACACACATATGGATTGGGATAAACAACAAGTATAAAATTCAACTCGGGAGTTAAATGAAACAATAATGGGAGAGAGATAATTACAAACGGAGAAGTCAATTTGAGATTTAAACTACACACAAGCGGAGTAATAAAATAACGAATGAAGAACTCTACTTGAGAGTTAAACAAAACACAAAAGGTGTTGAATAAACAACAAAGGAACAAATCTACTTGAGAGATATAAACAACAAACTTTGGAGATGGATGAACAACAAACGAATAACTCTACTCGAGAGTTAAACAACACACTAAAGGAGGGGATAATGTCAAACAAAGACGTCTATTCGAAATTCACACAAAACACAGAAGGAGTAAGAGTACACAAACGAAGAACACTACTTAAGAGTTAAAGAACACACATAAGGAGTGGGATAAACAACAAATGTAAAATTCTACGCGAGAGTTAAACAACACACTAAAGGAGTGGGATGATGTCAAACAAAGAAGTCTATTCGAGATTCAAACAAAACACAGAAGGAGTAAGAGTATCACAAACGATGAACACCACTTGAGAGTTAAACAACACACATATGGATTAGGATAAACAACAAATGTTAAATTCTACTCGAGAGTTAAACAACACAATAAAGGAGTGGGATAATAAAAAAGGGAGAAGGCAATTGGAGATTTAAACTACACACAAGCGGAGTAATAAAATAACGAATGAAGAACTCTACTTGAGAGTTAAACAAAACACAAAAGGTGTTGAATAAACAACAAACGAACAAATCTACTTGAGAGATATAAACAACAAACTTTGGAGATGGATGAACAACAAACGAATAACTCTACTCGAGAGTTAAACAACACACTAAAGGAGGGGATAATGTCAAACAAAGACGTCTATTCGAAATTCACACAAAACACAGAAGGAGTAAGAGTACACAAACGAAGAACACTACTTAAGAGTTAAAGAACACACATAAGGAGTGGGATAAACAACAAATGTAAAATTCTACGCGAGAGTTAAACAACACACTAAAGGAGTGGGATAATGTCAAACAAAGAAGTCTATTCGAGATTCAAACAAAACACAGAAGGAGTAAGAGTATCACAAACGATGAACACCACTTAAGAGTTAAACAACACACATATGGATTAGGATAAACAACAAATGTTAAATTCTACTCGAGAGTTAAACAACACAATAAAGGAGTGAGATAATAAAAAACGGAGAAGGCAGTTTGAGATTTAAACAACTCACAGGAGGAGTAATAAAATAACGAACGAAGAACTCTACTTGAGAGTTAAACAAAACACAAAAGGATTTTAATAAACAACAAATGAGAAACTCTACTTGAGAGATATAAACGACATATTTTGGAGAGGGAATAAGAACAAACGAATAACTCTACTCGAGAGTTAAACAACACACTAAAGGAGTGGGATAATGTCAAATAAAGAAGTCTATTCGAGATTTAAACAATACACAGAAGGAGTAAGAGTATCACAAACGAAGAACACTACTTGAGAATTAATCAACACACATATGGATTGGGATAAACAACAAGTATAAAATTCTACCTGAGTTAAATGAAACAATAATGGGAGAGAGATAATTACAAACGGAGAAGTCAATTTGAGATTTAAACTACACACAAGCGGAGTAATAAAATAACGAATGAAGAACTCTACTTGAGAGTTAAACAAAACACAAAAGGTGTTGAATAAACAACAAAGGAACAAATCTACTTGAGAGATATAAACAACAAACTTTGGAGATGGATGAACAACAAACGAATAACTCTACTCGAGAGTTAAACAACACACTAAAGGAGGGGATAATGTCAAACAAAGACGTCTATTCGAAATTCACACAAAACACAGAAGGAGTAAGAGTACACAAACGAAGAACACTACTTAAGAGTTAAAGAACACACATAAGGAGTGGGATAAACAACAAATGTAAAATTCTACGCGAGAGTTAAACAACACACTAAAGGAGTGGGATAATGTCAAACAAAGAAGTCTATTCGAGATTCAAACAAAACACAGAAGGAGTAAGAGTATCACAAACGATGAACACCACTTAAGAGTTAAACAACACACATATGGATTAGGATAAACAACAAATGTTAAATTCTACTCGAGAGTTAAACAACACAATAAAGGAGTGGGATAATAAAAAACGGAGAAGGCAATTTGAGATTTAAACAACTCACAGGAGGAGTAATAAAATAACGAACGAAGAACTCTACTTGAGAGTTAAACAAAACACAAAAGGATTTTAATAAACAACAAACGAGAAACTCTACTTGAGAGATATAAACGACAGACTTTGGAGAGGGAATAAGAACAAACGAATAACTCTACTCGAGAGTTAAACAACACACTAAAGGAGGGGATAATGTCAAACAAAGACGTCTATTCGAAATTTAAACAATACATGTATGAGTAAGAGTATCACAAACGAAGAACACTACTTGAGAATTAATCAACACACATATGGATTGGGATAAACAACAAGTATAAAATTCAACTCGAGTTAAATGAAACAATAATGGGAGAGAGATAATTACAAACGGAGAAGTCAATTTGAGATTTAAACTACACACAAGCGAGTAATAAAATAACTAATGAAGAACTCAACTTGAGAGTTAAACAAAACACAAAAGGTGTTGAATAAACAACAAAGGAACAAATCTACTTGAGAGATATAAACAACAAACTTTGGAGATGGATGAACAACAAACGAATAACTCTACTCGAGAGTTAAACAACACACTAAAGGAGGGGATAATGTCAAACAAAGACGTCTATTCGAAATTCACACAAAACACAGAAGGAGTAAGAGTACACAAACGAAGAACACTACTTAAGAGTTAAAGAACACACATAAGGAGTGGGATAAACAACAAATGTAAAATTCTACGCGAGAGTTAAACAACACACTAAAGGAGTGGGATAATGTCAAACAAAGAAGTCTATTCGAGATTCAAACAAAACACAGAAGGAGTAAGAGTATCACAAACGATGAACACCACTTAAGAGTTAAACAACACACATATGGATTAGGATAAACAACAAATGTTAAATTCTACTCGAGAGTTAAACAACACAATAAAGGAGTGAGATAATAAAAAACGGAGAAGGCAGTTTGAGATTTAAACAACTCACAGGAGGAGTAATAAAATAACGAACGAAGAACTCTACTTGAGAGTTAAACAAAACACAAAAGGATTTTAATAAACAACAAACGAACAAATCTACTTGAGAGATATAAACGACAGACTTTGGAGAGGGAATAAGAACAAACGAATAACTCTACTCGAGAGTTAAACAACACACTAAAGGAGTGGGATAATGTCAAATAAAGAAGTCTATTCGAGATTTAAACAATACATGTATGAGTAAGAGTATCACAAACGAAGAACACTACTTGAGAATTAATCAACACACATATGGATTGGGATAAACAACAAGTATAAAATTCAACTCGGGAGTTAAATAAAACAATAATGGGAGAGAGATAATTACAAACGGAGAAGTCAATTTGAGATTTAAACTACACACAAGCAGAGTAATAAAATAACGAATGAAGAACTCTACTTGAGAGTTAAACAAAACACAAAAGGTGTTGAATAAACAACAAAGGAACAAATCTACTTGAGAGATATAAACAACAAACTTTGGAGATGGATGAACAACAAACGAATAACTCTACTCGAGAGTTAAACAACACACTAAAGGAGGGGATAATGTCAAACAAAGACGTCTATTCGAAATTCACACAAAACACAGAAGGAGTAAGAGTACACAAACGAAGAACACTACTTAAGAGTTAAAGAACACACATAAGGAGTGGGATAAACAACAAATGTAAAATTCTACGCGAGAGTTAAACAACACACTAAAGGAGTGGGATAATGTCAAACAAAGAAGTCTATTCGAGATTCAAACAAAACACAGAAGGAGTAAGAGTATCACAAACGATGAACACCACTTAAGAGTTAAACAACACACATATGGATTAGGATAAACAACAAATGTTAAATTCTACTCGAGAGTTAAACAACACAATAAAGGAGTGGATAATAAAAACGGAGAATGCAATTTGATATTTAAACAACTCACGTGAGGAGTAATAAAATAACGAACTAAGAACTCTACTTGAGAGTTAAACAAAACACAAAAGGATTTTAATAAACAACAAACGAGAAACTCTACTTGAGAGATATAAACGACAGACTTTGGAGAGGGAATAAGAACAAACGAATAACTCTACTCGAGAGTTAAACAACACACTAAAGGAGTGGGATAATGTCAAATAAAGAAGTCTATTCGAGATTTAAACAATACACAGAAGGAGTAAGAGTATCACAAACGAAGAACACTACTTGAGAATTAATCAACACACATATGGATTGGGATAAACAACAAGTATAAAATTCAACTCGGGAGTTAAATGAAACAATAATGGGAGAGAGATAATTACAAACGGAGAAGTCAATTTGAGATTTAAACTACACACAAGAAGAGTAATAAAATAACGAATGAAGAACTCTACTTGAGAGTTAAACAAAACACAAAAGGTGTTGAATAAACAACAAAGGAACAAATCTACTTGAGAGATATAAACAACAAACTTTGGAGATGGATGAACAACAAACGAATAACTCTACTCGAGAGTTAAACAACACACTAAAGGAGGGGATAATGTCAAACAAAGACGTCTATTAAAAATTCACACAAAACATGTATGAGTAAGAGTACACAAACGAAGAACACTACTTAAGAGTTAAAGAACACACATAAGGAGTGGGATAAACAACAAATGTTTAATTCTACTCGAGAGTTAAACAACACACTAAAGGAGGGGATAATGTCAAACAAAGAAGTCTATTCGAGATTCAAACAAAACACAGAAGGAGTAAGAGTATCACAAACGATGAACACCACTTAAGAGTTAAACAACACACATATGGATTAGGATAAACAACAAATGTTAAATTCTACTCGAGAGTTAAACAACACAATAAAGGAGTGGGATAATAAAAAACGGAGAAGGCAATTTGAGATTTAAACAACTCACAGGAGGAGTAATAAAATAACGAATGAAGAACTCTACTTGAGAGTTAAACAAAACACAAAAGGATTTTAATAAACAACAAACGAGAAACTCTACTTGAGAGATATAAACAACAAACTTTGGAGAGGGAATAAGAACAAACTTATAACTCTACTCGAGAGTTAAACAACACACTAAAGGAGGGATAATGTCAAACAAAGAAGTCTATTCGAGATTTAAACAATACATGTATGAGTAAGAGTATCACAAACGAAGAACACTACTTGAGAATTAATCAACACACATATGGATTGGGATAAACAACAAGTCTAAAATTCAACTCGAGAGTTAAATAAAAATAATGGGAGAGAGATAATTACAAACGGAGAAGGCAATTTGAGATTTAAACTACAAACGCGCGGAGTAATAAAATAACGAATGAAGAACTCTACTTGAGAGTTAAACAAAACACAAAAGGTGTTGAATAAACAACAAAGGAACAAATCTACTTGAGAGATATAAACAACAAACTTTGGAGATGGATGAACAACAAACGAATAACTCTACTCGAGAGTTAAACAACACACTAAAGGAGGGGATAATGTCAAACAAAGACGTCTATTCGAAATTCACACAAAACACAGAAGGAGTAAGAGTACACAAACGAAGAACACTACTTAAGAGTTAAAGAACACACATAAGGAGTGGGATAAACAACAAATGTAAAATTCTACGCGAGAGTTAAACAACACACTAAAGGAGTGGGATAATGTCAAACAAAGAAGTCTATTCGAGATTCAAACAAAACACAGAAGGAGTAAGAGTATCACAAACGATGAACACCACTTAAGAGTTAAACAACACACATATGGATTAGGATAAACAACAAATGTTAAATTCTACTCGAGAGTTAAACAACACAATAAAGGAGTGGGATAATAAAAAACGGAGAAGGCAATTTGAGATTTAAACAACTCACAGGAGGAGTAATAAAATAACGAACGAAGAACTCTACTTGAGAGTTAAACAAAACACAAAAGGATTTTAATAAACAACAAACGAGAAACTCTACTTGAGAGATATAAACGACAGACTTTGGAGAGGGAATAAGAACAAACGAATAACTCTACTCGAGAGTTAAACAACACACTAAAGGAGTGGGATAATGTCAAATAAAGAAGTCTATTCGAGATTTAAACAATACACAGAAGGAGTAAGAGTATCACAAACGAAGAACACTACTTGAGAATTAATCAACACACATATGGATTGGGATAAACAACAAGTATAAAATTCAACTCGGGAGTTAAATGAAACAATAATGGGAGAGAGATAATTACAAACGGAGAAGTCAATTTGAGATTTAAACTACACACAAGCGGAGTAATAAAATAACGAATGAAGAACTCTACATGAGAGTTAAACAAAACACAAAAGGTGTTGAATAAACAACAAAGGAACAAATCTACTTGAGAGATATAAACAACAAACTTTGGAGATGGATGAACAACAAACGAATAACTCTACTCGAGAGTTAAACAACACACTAAAGGAGGGGATAATGTCAAACAAAGACGTCTATTCGAAATTCACACAAAACACAGAATGAGTAAGAGTACACAAACGAAGAACACTACTTAAGAGTTAAAGAACACACATAAGGAGTGGGATAAACAACAAATGTAAAATTCTACGCGAGAGTTAAACAACACACTAAAGGAGTGGGATAATGTCAAACAAAGAAGTCTATTCGAGATTCAAACAAAACACAGAAGGAGTAAGAGTATCACAAACGAAGAACACTACTTGATAATTAATCAACACACATATGGATTGGGATAAACAACAAGTATAAAATTCAACTCGAGAGTTAAACAACACAATAAAGGAGTGGGATGATAAAAAACGGAGAAGGCAATTTGAGATTTAAACTACACACAAGCGGAGTAATAAAATAACGAATGAAGAACTCTACTTGAGAGTTAAACAAAACACAAAAGGTGTTGAATAAACAACAAAGGAACAAATCTACTTGAGAGATATAAACAACAAACTTTGGAGATGGATGAACAACAAACGAATAACTCTACCGAGAGTTAAACAACACACTAAAGGAGGGGATAATGTCAAACAAAGACGCCTATTATTCGAAATTCACACAAAACACAGAAGGGGTAAGAGTACACAAACGAAGAACACTACTTAAGAGTTAAAGAACACACATAAGGAGTGGGATAAACAACAAATGTAAAATTCTACGCGAGAGTTAAACAACACACTAAAGGAGTGGGATAATGTCAAACAAAGAAGTCTATTCGAGATTCAAACAAAACACAGAAGGAGTAAGAGTATCACAAACGATGAACACCACTTAAGAGTTAAACAACACACATATGGATTAGGATAAACAACAAATGTTAAATTCTACTCGAGAGTTAAACAACACACTAAAGGAGTGTGATAATAAAAAACGGAGAAGGAAATTTGAGATTTAAACAACTCACAGGAGGAGTAATAAAATAACGAACTAAGAACTCTACTTGAGAGTTAAACAAAACACAAAAGGATTTTAATAAACAACAAACGAGAAACTCTACTTGAGAGATATAAACGACAGACTTTGGAGAGGGAATAAGAACAAACGAATAACTCTACTCGAGAGTTAAACAACACACTAAAGGAGTGGGATAATGTCAATCAAAGAAGTCTATTCGAGATTTAAACAATACATGTATGAGTAAGAGTATCACAAACGAAGAACACTACTTGAGAATTAATCAACACACATATGGATTGGGATAAACAACAAGTATAAAATTCAACTCGGAAGTTAAATGAAACAATAATGGGAGAGAGATAATTACAAACGGAGAAGTCAATTTGAGATTTAAACTACACACAAGCGGAGTAATAAAATAACGAATGAAGAACTCTACTTGAGAGTTAAACAAAACACAAAAGGTGTTGAATAAACAACAAAGGAACAAATCTACTTGAGAGATATAAACAACAAACTTTGGAGATGGATGAACAACAAACGAATAACTCTACTCGAGAGTTAAACAACACACTAAAGGAGGGGATAATGTCAAACAAAGACGTCTATTCGAAATTCACACAAAACACAAAAGGAGTAAGAGTACACAAACGACGAACACTACTTAAGAGTTAAAGAACACACATAAGGAGTGGGATAAACAACAAATGTAAAATTCTACGCGAGAGTTAAACAACACACTAAAGGAGTGGGATGATGTCAAACAAAGAAGTCTATTCGAGATTCAAACAAAACACAGAAGGAGTAAGAGTATCACAAACGATGAACACCACTTAAGAGTTAAACAACACACATATGGATTAGGATAAACAACAAATGTTAAATTCTACTCGAGAGTTAAACAACACAATAAAGGAGTGGGATAATAAAAAACGGAGAAGGCAATTTGAGATTTAAACAACCCAAAGGAGGAGTAATAAAATAACGAACGAAGAACTCTACTTGAGAGTTAAACAAAACACAAAAGGATTTTAATAAACAACAAACGAGAAACTCTACTTGAGAGATATAAACGACAGACTTTGGAGAGGGAATAAGAACAAACGAATAACTCTACTCGAGAGTTAAACAACACACTAAAGGAGTGGGATAATGTCAAATAAAGAAGTCTATTCGAGATTTAAACAATACATGTATGAGTAAGAGTATCACAAACGAAGAACACTACTTGAGAATTAATCAACACACATATGGATTGGGATAAACAACAAGTATAAAATTCAACTCGGGAGTTAAATAAAACAATAATGGGAGAGAGATAAAGTCAATTTGAGATTTAAACTACACACAAGCGGAGTAATAAAATAACGAATGAAGAACTCTACTTGAGAGTTAAACAAAACACAAAAGGTGTTGAATAAACAACAAAGGCACAAATCTACTTGAGAGATATAAACAACAAACTTTGGAGATGGATGAACAACAAACGAATAACTCTACTCGAGAGTTAAACAACACACTAAAGGAGGGGATAATGTCAAACAAAGACGTCTATTCGAAATTCACACAAAACACAGAAGGAGTAAGAGTACACAAACGAAGAACACTACTTAAGAGTTAAAGAACACACATAAGGAGTGGGATAAACAACAAATGTAAAATTCTACGCGAGAGTTAAACAACACACTAAAGGAGTGGGATAATGTCAAACAAAGAAGTCTATTCGAGATTCAAACAAAACACAGAAGGAGTAAGAGTATCACAAACGATGAACACCACTTAAGAGTTAAACAACACACATATGGATTAGGATAAACAACAAATGTTAAATTCTACTGGAGAGTTAAACAACACAATAAAGGAGTGGGATAATAAAAAACGGAGAAGGCAATTGGAGATTTAAACTACACACAAGCGGAGTAATAAAATAACGAACGAAGAACTCTACTTGAGAGTTAAACAAAACACAAAAGGATTTTAATAAACAACAAACGAGAAACTCTACTTGAGAGATATAAACGACAGACTTTGGAGAGGGAATAAGAACAAACGAATAACTCTACTCGAGAGTTAAACAACACACTAAAGGAGTGGGATAATGTCAAATAAAGAAGTCTATTCGAGATTTAAACAATACACAGAAGGAGTAAGAGTATCACAAACGAAGAACACTACTTGAGAATTAATCAACACACATATGGATTGGGATAAACAACAAGTATAAAATTCAACTCGAGAGTTAAACAACACAATAAAGGAGTGGGATGATAAAAAACGGAGAAGGAAATTTGAGATTTAAACTACACACAAGCGGAGTAATAAATTAACGAATGAAGAACTCTACTTGAGAGTTAAACAAAACACAAAAGGTGTTGAATAAACAACAAAGGAACAAATCTACTTGAGAGATATAAACAACAAACTTTGGAGATGGATGAACAACAAACGAATAACTCTACTCGAGAGTTAAACAACACACTAAAGGAGGGGATAATGTCAAACAAAGACGTCTATTCGAAATTCACACACAACACATGTATGAGTAAGAGTACACAAACGAAGAACACTACTTAAGAGTTAAAGAACACACATAAGGAGTGGATAAACAACAAATGAATAACTCTACTCGAGAGTTAAACAACACACTAAAAGAGGGGATAATGTCAAACAAAGAAGTCTATTCGAGATTCAAACAAAACACAGAAGGAGTAAGAGTATCACAAACGATGAACACCACTTAAGAGTTAAACAACACACATATGGATTAGGATAAACAACAAATGTTAAATTCTACTCGAGAGTTAAACAACACAATAAAGGAGTGGGATAATAAAAAACGGAGAAGGCAATTTGAGATTTAAACAACTCACAGGAGGAGTAATAAAATAACGAACGAAGAACTCTACTTGAGAGTTAAACAAAACACAAAAGGATTTTAATAAACAACAAACGAGAAACTCTACTTGAGAGATATAAACGACAGACTTTGGAGAGGGAATAAGAACAAACGAATAACTCTACTCGAGAGTTAAACAACACACTAAAGGAGGGGATAATGTCAAACAAAGACGACTAGTCGAGATTTAAACAATACACAGAAGGAGTAAGAGTATCACAAACGAAGAACACTACTTGAGAATTAATCAACACACATATGGATTGGGATAAACAACAAGTATAAAATTCAACTCGGGAGTTAAATGAAACAATAATGGGAGAGAGATAATTACAAACGGAGAAGTCAATTTGAGATTTAAACTACACACAAGCGGAGTAATAAAATAACGAATGAAGAACTCTACTTGAGAGTTAAACAAAACACAAAAGGTGTTGAATAAACAACAAAGGAACAAATCTACTTGAGAGATATAAACAACAAACTTTGGAGATGGATGAACAACAAACGAATAACTCTACTCGAGAGTTAAACAACACACTAAAGGAGGGGATAATGTCAAACAAAGACGTCTATTCGAAATTCACACAAAACACAGAAGGAGTAAGAGTACACAAACGAAGAACACTACTTAAGAGTTAAAGAACACACATAAGGAGTGGGATAAACAACAAATGTAAAATTCTACGCGAGAGTTAAACAACACACTAAAGGAGTGGGATGATGTCAAACAAAGAAGTCTATTCGAGATTCAAACAAAACACAGAAGGAGTAAGAGTATCACAAACGATGAACACCACTTGAGAGTTAAACAACACACATATGGATTAGGATAAACAACAAATGTTAAATTCTACTCGAGAGTTAAACAACACAATAAAGGAGTGGGATAATAAAAAACGGAGAAGGCAATTTGAGATTTAAACTACACACAAGCGGAGTAATAAAATAACGAATGAAGAACTCTACTTGAGAGTTAAACAAAACACAAAAGGTGTTGAATAAACAACAAACGAACAAATCTACTTGAGAGATATAAACAACAAACTTTGGAGATGGATGAACAACAAACGAATAACTCTACTCGAGAGTTAAACAACACACTAAAAGAGGGGATAATGTCAAACAAAGACGTCTAGTCGAGATTTACACAAAACACAGAAGGGGTAAGAGTACACAAACGAAGAACACTACTTAAGAGTTAAAGAACACACATAAGGAGTGGGATAAACAACAAATGTAAAATTCTACGCGAGAGTTAAACAACACACTAAAGGAGTGGGATAATGTCAAACAAAGAAGTCTATTCGAGATTCAAACAAAACACAGAAGGAGTAAGAGTATCACAAACGATGAACACCACTTAAGAGTTAAACAACACACATATGGATTAGGATAAACAACAAATGTTAAATTCTACTCGAGAGTTAAACAACACAATAAAGGAGTGGGATAATAAAAAACGGAGAAGGCAATTTGAGATTTAAACAACTCACAGGAGGAGTAATAAAATAACGAACGAAGAACTCTACTTGAGAGTTAAACAAAACACAAAAGGATTTTAATAAACAACAAACGAGAAACTCTACTTGAGAGATATAAACGACAGACTTTGGAGAGGGAATAAGAACAAACGAATAACTCTACTCGAGAGTTAAACAACACACTAAAGGAGTGGGATAATGTCAAATAAAGAAGTCTATTCGAGATTTAAACAATACACAGAAGGAGTAAGAGTATCACAAACGAAGAACACTACTTGAGAATTAATCAACACACATATGGATTGGGATAAACAACAAGTATAAAATTCAACTCGGGAGTTAAATGAAACAATAATGGGAGAGAGATAATTACAAACGGAGAAGTCAATTTGAGATTTAAACTACACACAAGCGGAGTAATAAAATAACGAATGAAGAACTCTACTTGAGAGTTAAACAAAACACAAAAGGTGTTGAATAAACAACAAAGGAACAAATCTACTTGAGAGATATAAACAACAAACTTTGGAGATGGATGAACAACAAACGAATAACTCTACTCGAGAGTTAAACAACACACTAAAGGAGGGGATAATGTCAAACAAAGACGTCTATTCGAAATTCACACAAAACACAGAAGGAGTAAGAGTACACAAACGAAGAACACTACTTAAGAGTTAAAGAACACACATAAGGAGTGGGATAAACAACAAATGTAAAATTCTACGCGAGAGTTAAACAACACACTAAAGGAGTGGGATAATGTCAAACAAAGAAGTCTATTCGAGATTCAAACAAAACACAGAAGGAGTAAGAGTATCACAAACGATGAACACCACTTAAGAGTTAAACAACACACATATGGATTAGGATAAACAACAAATGTTAAATTCTACTCGAGAGTTAAACAACACACTAAAGGAGTGGGATAATAAAAAACGGAGAAGGCAATTTGAGATTTAAACAACCCAAAGGAGGAGTAATAAAATAACGAACGAAGAACTCTACTTGAGAGTTAAACAAAACACAAAAGGATTTTAATAAACAACAAATGAGAAACTCTACTTGAGAGATATAAACGATGCATTTTGGAGAGGGAATAAGAACAAACGAATAACTCTACTCGAGAGTTAAACAACACACTAAAGGAGTGGGATAATGTCAACAAAGAAGTCTATTCGAGATTTAAACAATACATGTATGAGTAAGAGTATCACAAACGAAGAACACTACTTGAGAATTAATCAACACACATATGGATTGGGATAAACAACAAGTATAAAATTCAACTCGGGAGTTAAATGAAACAATAATGGGAGAGAGATAATTACAAACGGAGAAGTCAATTTGAGATTTAAACTACACACAAGCGGAGTAATAAAATAACGAATGAAGAACTCTACTTGAGAGTTAAACAAAACACAAAAGGTGTTGAATAAACAACAAACGAACAAATCTACTTGAGAGATATAAACAACAAACTTTGGAGATGGATGAACAACAAACGAATAACTCTACCGAGAGTTAAACAACACACTAAAGGAGGGGATAATGTCAAACAAAGACGCCTATTCAAATTCACACAAAACATGTATGAGTAAGAGTACACAAACGAAGAACACTACTTAAGAGTTAAAGAACACACATAAGGAGTGGGATAAACAACAAATGTAAAATTCTACGCGAGAGTTAAACAACACACTAAAGGAGTGGGATGATGTCAAACAAAGAAGTCTATTCGAGATTCAAACAAAACACAGAAGGAGTAAGAGTATCACAAACGATGAACACCACTTGAGAGTTAAACAACACACATATGGATTAGGATAAACAACAAATGTTAAATTCAACTCGGGAGTTAAATAAAACAATAATGGGAGAGAGATAATTACAAACGGAGAAGTCAATTTGAGATTTAAACTACACACACGCAGAGTAATAAAATAACGAATGAAGAACTCTACTTGAGAGTTAAACAAAACACAAAAGGTGTTGAATAAACAACAAAGGAACAAATCTACTTGAGAGATATAAACAACAAACTTTGGAGATGGATGAACAACAAACGAATAACTCTACTCGAGAGTTAAACAACACACTAAAGGAGGGGATAATGTCAAACAAAGACGTCTATTCGAAATTCACACAAAACACAGAAGGAGTAAGAGTACACAAACGAAGAACACTACTTAAGAGTTAAAGAACACACATAAGGAGTGGGATAAACAACAAATGTAAAATTCTACGCGAGAGTTAAACAACACACTAAAGGAGTGGGATAATGTCAAACAAAGAAGTCTATTCGAGATTCAAACAAAACACAGAAGGAGTAAGAGTATCACAAACGATGAACACCACTTAAGAGTTAAACAACACACATATGGATTAGGATAAACAACAAATGTTAAATTCTACTCGAGAGTTAAACAACACAATAAAGGAGTGGGATAATAAAAAACGGAGAAGGCAATTTGAGATTTAAACAACTCAAAAGTGTATTAATAAAATAACGAACTAATAACTCTACTTTAGAGTTAAACAAAACACAAAAGGATTTTAATAAACAACAAACGAGAAACTCTACTTGAGAGATATAAACGACAGACTTTGGAGAGGGAATAAGAACAAACGAATAACTCTACTCGAGAGTTAAACAACACACTAAAGGAGTGGGATAATGTCAAATAAAGAAGTCTATTCGAGATTTAAACAATACACAGAAGGAGTAAGAGTATCACAAACGAAGAACACTACTTGAGAATTAATCAACACACATATGGATTGGGATAAACAACAAGTATAAAATTCAACTCGGGAGTTAAATGAAACAATAATGGGAGAGAGATAATTACAAACGGAGAAGTCAATTTGAGATTTAAACTACACACAAGCGGAGTAATAAAATATCTTATGAAGAACTCTACTTGAGAGTTAAACAAAACACAAAAGGTGTTGAATAAACAACAAACGAACAAATCTACTTGAGAGATATAAACAACAAACTTTGGAGATGGATGAACAACAAACGAATAACTCTACTCGAGAGTTAAACAACACACTAAAGGAGGGGATAATGTCAAACAAAGACGTCTATTCGAAATTCACACAAAACATAGAAGGAGTAAGAGTACACAAACGAAGAACACTACTTAAGAGTTAAAGAACACACATAAGGAGTGGAACAACAAATGTAAAATTCTACGCGAGAGTTCAACAACACACTAAAGGAGTGGGATATTGTCAAACTAATTAGTCTATTCGAGATTCAAACAAATCAGTGAATGAGTAAGAGTATCACAAACGATGAACACCACTTAAGAGTTAAACAACACACATATGGATTAGGATAAACAACAAATGTTAAATTCTACCGAGAGTTAAACAACACAATAAAGGAGTGGATAATAAAAACGGAGAAGGCAATTTGAGATTTAAACAACTCACAGGAGGAGTAATAAAATAACGAATGAAGAACTCTACTTGAGAGTTAAACAAAACACAAAAGGATTTTAATAAACAACAAATGAGAAACTCTACTTGAGAGATATAAACAACATTTTGGAGAGGGAATAAGAACAAACTAATAACTCTACCGAGAGTTAAACAACACACTAAAGGAGGGATAATGTCAAACAAAGAAGTCTATTCGAGATTTAAACAATACACATGTATGAGTAAGAGTATCACAAACGAAGAACACTACTTGAGAATTAATCAACACACATATGGATTGGGATAAACAACAAGTATAAAATTCACCGAGAGTTAAACAAAACAATAATGGAGAGAGATAATTAAAACGGAGAAGTCAATTTGAGATTTAAACTACACACAAGCGAGTAATAAAATAACTAATGAAGAACTCTACTTGAGAGTTAAACAAAACACAAAAGGTGTTGAATAAACAACAAAGGAACAAATCTACTTGAGAGATATAAACAACAAACTTTGGAGATGGATGAACAACAAACGAATAACTCTACTCGAGAGTTAAACAACACACTAAAGAAGGGGATAATGTCAAACAAAGACGTCTATTCGAAATTCACACAAAACACAGAAGGAGTAAGAGTACACAAACAAAGAACACTACTTATGAGTTAAAGAACACACATAAGGAGTGGGATAAACAACAAATGTAAAATTTCACGAGAGTTAAACAACACACTAAAGGAGTGATAATGTCAAACAAAGAAGTCTATTCGAGATTCAAACAAAACATATAGGAGTAAGAGTATCACAAACGATGAACACCACTTAAGAGTTAAACAACACACATATGGATTAGGATAAACAACAAATGTTAAATTCTACTGGAGAGTTAAACAACACAATAAAGGAGTGGGATAATAAAAAACGGAGAAGGCAATTGGAGATTTAAACTACACACAAGCGGAGTAATAAAATAACGAACGAAGAACTCTACTTGAGAGTTAAACAAAACACAAAAGGATTTTAATAAACAACAAACGAGAAACTCTACTTGAGAGATATAAACGACAGACTTTGGAGAGGGAATAAGAACAAACGAATAACTCTACTCGAGAGTTAAACAACACACTAAAGGAGGGGATAATGTCAAATAAAGAAGTCTATTCGAGATTTAAACAATACACAGAAGGAGTAAGAGTATCACAAACGAAGAACACTACTTGAGAATTAATCAACACACATATGGATTGGGATAAACAACAAGTATAAAATTCAACTCGGGAGTTAAATGAAACAATAATGGGAGAGAGATAATTACAAACGGAGAAGTCAATTTGAGATTTAAACTACACACAAGCGGAGTAATAAAATAACGAATGAAGAACTCTACTTGAGAGTTAAACAAAACACAAAAGGTGTTGAATAAACAACAAAGGAACAAATCTACTTGAGAGATATAAACAACAAACTTTGGAGATGGATGAACAACAAACTAATAACTCTACTCGAGAGTTAAACAACACACTAAAGGAGGGGATAATGTCAAACAAAGACGTCTATTCAAATTCACACAAAACATGTATGAGTAAGAGTACACAAACGAAGAACACTACTTAAGAGTTAAAGAACACACAAGAGGATAAACAACAAATGTAAAATTCTACGCGAGAGTTAAACAACAAACTAAAGGACTGGGATAATATCAAACAAAGAAGTCTATTCGAGATTCAAACAAAACACAGAAGGAGTAAGAGTATCACAAACGATGAACACCACTTGAGAGTTAAACAACACACATATGGATTAGGATAAACAACAAATGTTAAATTCTACTCGAAAGATAAACAACAGAATAAAGGAGTGGGATAATAAAAAACGGAGAAGTCAATTTGAGATTTAAACTACACACAAGCGGAGTAATAAAATAACGAATGAAGAACTCTACTTGAGAGTTAAACAAAACACAAAAGGTGTTGAATAAACAACAAAGGAACAAATCTACTTGAGAGATATAAACAACAAACTTTGGAGATGGATGAACAACAAACGAATAACTCTACTCGAGAGTTAAACAACACACTAAAGGAGGGGATAATGTCAAACAAAGATGTCTATTCGAAATTCACACAAAACATGTATGAGTAAGAGTACACAAACGAAGAACACTACTTAAGAGTTAAAGAACACATAAGGAGTGGATAAACAACAAATGTAAAAAGAGTTAAACAACACACTAAAGGAGTGGGATAATGTCAAACAAAGAAGTCTATTCGAGATTCAAACAAAACATGTAAGGAGTATGAGTATCACAAACGATGAACACTACTTGAGAGTTAAACAACACACATATGGATTAGGGATAAACAACAAATGTTAAATTCTACCGAGAGTTAAACAACACAATAAAGGAGGGATAATAAAAAACGGAGAAGGCAATTGGAGATTTAAACTACACAAGCGGGAGTAATAAAATAACGAATGAAGAACTCTACTGAGAGTTAAACAAAACACAAAAGGTGTTGAATAAACAACAAACGAAACAAATCTACTTGAGAGATATAAACAACAAACTTTGGAGATGGATGAACAACAAACTAATAACTCTACCGAGAGTTAAACAACACACTAAAGGAGGGGATAATGTCAAACAAAGACGTCTATTCGAAATTCACACAAAACACAGAAGTAGTAAGAGTACACAAACGAAGAACACTACTTAAGAGTTAATGAACACACATAAGGAGTGGGATAAACAACAAATGTAAAATTTACGAGAGTTAAACAACACACTAAAGGAGTGGGATAATGTCAAACAAAGAAGTCTATTCGAGATTCAAACAAAACATGTATGAGTAAGAGTATCACAAACGATGAACACTACTTGAGAGTTAAACAACACACATATGGATTAGGATAAACAACAAATGTTAAATTCTACCGAGAGTTAAACAACACAATAAAGGAGTGGATAATAAACAAAGACGGAGAAGGCAATTTGAGATTTAAAAACATGTAGGAGTAATAAAATAACGAAGAACTCTACTGAGAGTTAAAAAAAACAAAAAAGTAAAACAATAAACAACAAATTACTTGAGAGATATAAAAAATTTGGAGTGGGATTAAGAACAAATGTATAATTCTACTCGAGAGTTAAACAACACACTAAAGGAGTGGGATAATGTCAAACAAAGAAGTCTATTCGAGATTCAAACAAAACATGTATGAGTAAGAGTATCACAAACGATGAACACTACTTAAGAGTTAAACAACACACATATGGATTAGGATAAACAACAAATGTTAAATTCTACCGAGAGTTAAACAACAATAAAGGAGTGGGATAATAAAAAACGGAGAAGGCAATTTGAGATTTAAACAACTCACAGGAGGAGTAATAAAATAACGAATGAAGAACTCTACTTGAGAGTTAAACAAAACACAAAAGGATTTTAATAAACAACAAACGAGAAACTCTACTGAGAGATATAAACAATGCACTTTGGAGAGGAATAAGAACAAACGAATAGCTCTACTCGAGAGTTAAACAACACACTAAAGGAGTGGAATAATGTCAAACAAAGAAGTTTGTTCGAGATTTAAACAATACATGTATGAGTAAGAGTATCACAAACGAAGAACACTACTTGAGAATTAATCAACACACATATGGATTGGGATAAACAACAAGTATAAAATTCAACTCAAGAGTTAAATAAAACAATAATGGAGAGAGATAATTACAAACGGAGAAGTCAATTTGAGATTTAAACTACACACAAGCGGAGTAATAAAATAACGAATGAAGAACTCTACTTGAGAGTTAAACAAAACACAAAAGGTGTTGAATAAACAACAAAGGAACAAATCTACTTGAGAGATATAAACAACAAACTTTGGAGATGGATGAACAACAAACGAATAACTCTACCGAGAGTTAAACAACACACTAAAGGAGGGGATAATGTCAAACAAAGACGTCTATTCGAAATTCACACAAAACACAGAAGGAGTAAGAGTACACAAACGAAGAACACTACTTAAGAGTTAAAGAACACACATAAGGAGTGGGATAAACAACAAATGTAAAATTCTACGCGAGAGTTAAACAACACACTAAAGGAGTGGGATAATGTCAAACAAAGAAGTCTATTCGAGATTCAAACAAAACACAGAAGGAGTAAGAGTATCACAAACGATGAACACCACTTAAGAGTTAAACAACACACATATGGATTAGGATAAACAACAAATGTTAAATTCTACTGGAGAGTTAAACAACACAATAAAGTGGGATAATAAAAACGGAGAAGGCAATTTGAGATTTAAACAACTCATGTGAGGAGTAATAAAATAACGAACGAAGAACTCTACTTGAGAGTTAAACAAAACACAAAAGGATTTTAATAAACAACAAACGAGAAACTCTACTGAGAGATATAAACGATGCACTTTGGAGAGGGAATAAGAACAAACTAATAACTCTACCGAGAGTTAAACAACACACTAAAGGAGGGGATAATGTCAACAAAGAAGTCTATTCGAGATTTAAACAATACACAGAAGGAGTAAGAGTATCACAAACGAAGAACACTACTTGAGAATTAATCAACACACATATGGATTGGGATAAACAACAAGTATAAAATTCAACTCGGGAGTTAAATAAATGAAACGATAATGGGAGAGAGATAATTACAAACGGAGAAGTCAATTTGAGATTTAAACTACACACAAGCGGAGTAATAAAATAACGAATGAAGAATTCTACTTGAGAGTTAAACAAAACACAAAAGGTGTTGAATAAACAACAAAGGAACAAATCTACTTGAGAGATATAAACAACAAACTTTGGAGATGGATGAACAACAAACGAATAACTCTACTCGAGAGTTAAACAACACACTAAAGGAGGGGATAATGTCAAACAAAGACGTCTATTCGAAATTCACACAAAACACAGAAGGAGTAAGAGTACACAAACGAAGAACACTACTTAAGAGTTAAAGAACACACATAAGGAGTGGGATAAACAACAAATGTAAAATTCTACGCGAGAGTTAAACAACACACTAAAGGAGTGGGATAATGTCAAACAAAGAAGTCTATTCGAGATTCAAACAAAACACAGAAGGAGTAAGAGTATCACAAACGATGAACACCACTTAAGAGTTAAACAACACACATATGGATTAGGATAAACAACAAATGTTAAATTCTACTCGAGAGTTAAACAACACAATAAAGGAGTGGGATAATAAAAAACGGAGAAGGCAATTTGAGATTTAAACAACTCACAGGAGGAGTAATAAAATAACGAATGAAGAACTCTACTTGAGAGTTAAACAAAACACAAAAGGATTTTAATAAACAACAAACGAGAAACTCTACTTGAGAGATATAAACGACAGACTTTGGAGAGGGAATAAGAACAAACGAATAACTCTACTCGAGAGTTAAACAACACACTAAAGGAGTGGGATAATGTCAAATAAAGAAGTCTATTCGAGATTTAAACAATACACAGAAGGAGTAAGAGTATCACAAACGAAGAACACTACTTGAGAATTAATCAACACACATATGGATTGGGATAAACAAGAAGTATAAAATTCAACTCGGGAGTTAAATAAATGAAACGATAATGGGAGAGAGATAATTACAAACGGGGAAGTCAATTTGAGATTTAAACTATACACAAGCGGAGTAATAAAATAACGAATGAAGAACTCTACTTGAGAGTTAAACAAAACACAAAAGGTGTTGAATAAACAACAAAGGAACAAATCTACTTGAGTTATATAAACAACAAACTTTGGAGATGGATGAACAACAAACGAATAACTCTACTCGAGAGTTAAACAACACACTAAAGGAGGGGATAATGTCAAACAAAGACGTCTATTCGAAATTCACACAAAACACAAAAGGAGTAAGAGTACACAAACGAAGAACACTACTTATGAGTTAAAGAACACACATAAGGAGTGGGATAAACAACAAATGTAAAATTCTACGCGAGAGTTAAACAACACACTAAAGGAGTGGGATGATGTCAAACAAAGAAGTCTATTCGAGATTCAAACAAAACACAGAAGGAGTAAGAGTATCACAAACGATGAACACCACTTGAGAGTTAAACAACACACATATGGATTAGGATAAACAACAACACAATAAAGGAGTGGGATACAAAACGGAGAAGGCAATTTGAGATTTAAACAACACATGTGAGGAGTAATAAAATAACTAATGAAGAACTCTACTTGAGAGTAAAACAAAACACAAAAAGGAGTGGGATAAATAACAACTAACACTCTACTGAGAGATAAACAACACAATAAAGGAGTGGGATAATGTCAATGAAGAAGTCTATGAGATATTTAAACAATACATCAAGGAGTATGAGTATCACAATCAAGAACACTACTTGAGAATTAAAACACACATAAGGAGTGGTATAAACAACACAATAAAGGAGTGGGATAATTACAAACGGAGAAGTCAATTTGAGATTTAAACAACACATATGAGGAGTAATAAAATAACGAATGAAGAACTCTACTTGAGAGTAAAACAAAACACAAAAAGGAGTGGATAAACAACAAAACTAACAACTCTACTTGAGAGATAAACAACACAATAAAGGAGTGGGATAATGTCAAACAAGAAGTCTATGAGATATTTAAACAATACATCAAGGAGTATGAGTATCAAAATCAAGAACACTACTGAGAGTTAAAACACACATAAGGAGTGGGATAAACAACACAATAAAGGAGTGGGATAATTACAACGAGAAGTTAATTGAGATTTAAACAACAATCAAGGAGTATGAGTATCAAAATCAAGAACACTACTGAGTTAAACAAAACACATAAGGAGTGGTATAAACAACACAATAAAGGAGTGGGATAATTACAAACGGAGAAGTCAATTTGAGATTTAAACAACACATGTGAGGAGTAAAATAATAACTAAGAACTCTACTTGAGAGTAAAACAAAACACAAAAGGAGTGGGATAAACAACACGTAACAACCCACTTGAGAGATAAACAACACAATAAAGGAGTGGGATAATGTCAAACGAAGAAGTCTACCAGATAATTAAACAATACACTGAAGGAGTATGAGTATCACAATCAAGAACACTACTTGAGAATTAAAAACACACATAAGGAGGGGTAAACAACACAATAAAGGAGGATAATACAAACGGGAAGTTAATTGAGATTTAAACAACACATGAGGAGTAATAAAATAACTAACTAAGAACTCTACTGAGAGTAAAACAAAACACAAAAGGAGTGGGATAAACAACAAAACTAATTACTACTTGAGAGATAAACAGCACACTAAAGGAGTGGGATAATGACAAACAGAGAAGTCTATGAGAGATTTAAACAATACATCAAGGAGTATGAATCACAATCAAGAACAATACTTGAGAATTAAAAACACACATAAGGAGTAAAACAACACAATAAAGGAGGGATAATACAAACGGAAGTTAATTTGAGATTTAAACAACACATGAGGAGTAATAAAATAACGAACTAAGAACTCTACTGAGAGTAAAACAAAACACAAAAGGAGGGATAAACAACAAACTAACAACTCCACTTGAGAGACAAACAACACAATAAAGGAGGGATAATGTCAAACCAAGAAGTCTATTAGATATTTAAACAATACATCAAGGAGTATGAGTATCAAAATCAAGAACACTACTTGAGAGTTAAAAACACACATAAGGAGTGGGATAAACAACACAATAAAGGAGGGATAATTACAAACGGAGAAGTTAATTTGAGATTTAAACAACACATGAGGAGTAATAAAATAACGAACGTAAGAACTCTACTGAGAGTAAAACAAAACACAAAAGGAGGGGATAAACAACAATAACAACTCCACTGAGAGATAAACAACACAATAAAGGAGGATAATGTCAAACAAGAAGTTTATTAGATATTTAAACAATACATCAAGGAGTATGAGTATCAAAATCAAGAACACTACTTGAGAGTTAAAAACACACATAAGGAGTGGATAAACAACACAATAAAGGAGGGATAATACAAACGAGAAGTCAATTTGAGATTTAAACAACACACATGAGGAGTAATAAAATAAACGAAGAACTCTACTGAGAGTAAACAAAACACAAAAGGAGTGGGATAAACAAAACTAACAACCCACTTGAGAGATAAACAACACAATAAAGGAGTGATAATGTCAAACGAAGAAGTCTATGAGATATTTAAACAATACATCAAGGAGTATGAGTATCACAATCAAGAACACTACTTGAGAGTTAAACAACACACATAAGGAGTGTAAAACAACACAATAAAGGAGTCGGATAATTACAAACGGAGAAGTTAATTTGAGATTTAAACAACACATGTGAGGAGTAATAAAATAACTAAGAAGAACTTACTTGAGAGTAAAACAAAACACAAAAGGAGGGGATAAACAACAAACTATTTACTTGAGAGAAACAACACAATAAAGGAGGGTAATGTCAAACGTAAGAAGTTCTAGAGATTTAAACAATACATCAAGGAGTATGAGTATCAAAATCAAGAACACTACTTGAGAGTTAAAAACACATAAGGAGGGATAAACAACACAATAAAGGAGTGGGATAATACAAACGAGAAGTCTATTGAGATTTAAACAACAATCAAGGAGTATGAATATCAAAATCATAGAACACTACTTGAGAGTTAAACAAGACACATAAGGAGTGGGATAAACAACACAATAAAGGAGGGATAATTACAAACGAGAAGTCAATTGAGATTTAAACAACACATGTGAGGAGTAATAAAATAACGAACGAAGAACTCTACTTGAGAGTAAAACAAAACACAAAAGGAGTGGGATAAATAACAAACGAACAACTCCACTTGAGAGATAAACAACACAATAAAGGAGTGGGATAATGTCAAACGAAGAAGTCTATTAGAGATTTAAACATACATTGAAGTAGTGTGAGTATCAAAATCATAGAACAATACATGAGAGTTAAACAACACACATAAGGAGTGGAATAAACAACACAATAAAGGAGTGGGATAATACAAACGGGAAGTTAATTTGAGATTTAAACAACACATGTGAGGAGTAATAAAATAACGAATAAGAACTCTACTGAGAGTAAAACAAACACAAAAGGAGGGATAAACAACAAACAACAACTCCACTTGAGAGATAAACAACACAATAAAGGAGGGGATAATGTCAAACAAGAAGTCTATTAGAGATTTAAACAATACATCAAGGAGTATGAGTATCACAATCAAGAACACTACTTGAGAGTTAAACAACACACATAAGGAGTGGATAAACAACACAATAAAGGAGGGATACTACAAACGGAGAAGTCAATTTGAGATTTAAACAACACACATGAGGAGTAATAAATAACTAACTAAGAACTTACTTGAGAGTAAAACAAAACACAAAAGGAGTGGGATAAACAACAAACTAACAACTCCACTGAGAGATAAACAACACAATAAAGGAGTGGGATAATGTCAAACAAGAAGTTTATTAGATATTTAAACAATACATCAAGGAGTATGAGTATCACAATCAAGAACACTACTTGAGAGTTAAACAAACACACATAAGGAGGGATAAACAACACAATAAAGGAGTGGGATAATACAAACGAGAAGTTAATTGAGATTTAAACAACACATGTGAGGAGTAATAAAATAACTAAGAACTTACTTGAGAGTAAAACAAAACACAAAAGGAGTGGGATAAACAACAAACAATTACCTACTTGAGAGATAAACAACACAATAAAGGAGTGGGATAATGTCAAACGAAGAAGTCTATGAGAGATTTAAACAATACATCAAGGAGTATGAGTATCACAATCAAGAACACTACTTGAGAGTTAAACAACACACATAAGGAGGGACAAACAACACAATAAAGGAGTGGGATAATTACAAATGAGAAGTCAATTTGAGATTTAAACAACACACATGAGAGTAATAAAATAACTAACGAAGAACTCTACTTGAGAGTAAAACAAAACACAAAAGGAGTGGGATAAATAAAAACTAACAACCCACTTGAGAGATAAACAACACAATAAAGGAGTGGGATAATGTCAAACAAGAAGTCTATTAGATATTTAAACAATACATCAAGGAGTATGAGTATCACAATCAAGAACACTACTGAGAGTTAAAAACACACATAAGGAGTGGGATAAACAACACAATAAAGGAGTGGATAATTACAAACGAGAAGTTAATTTGAGATTTAAACAACACATGTGAGGAGTAATAAAATAATAACGTAAGAACTTACTTGAGAGTAAAACAACACACAAAAGGAGTGGGATAAACAACAAACGTACCTACTTGAGAGATAAACAACACAATAAAGGAGGGATAATGTCAAACGAAGAAGTTTATTAGAGATTTAAACAATACATCAAGGAGTATGAGTATCACAATCAAGAACACTACTTGAGAGTTAAACAACACATAAGGAGTGGATAAACAACACAATAAAGGAGTGGGATACTACAAACGGAAGTCAATTTGAGATTTAAACATCACACATGAGGAGTAATAAAATAACGAACGAAGAACTCTACTTGAGAGTAAAACAAAACACAAAAGGAGTGGGGTAAACAACAAACGAACAACTCCACTTGAGAGATAAACAACACAATAAAGGAGTGGGATAATGTCAAACGTAGAAGTCTATTAGAGATATAAACAATACACAGAAGGAGTATGAGTATCACAAACGAAGAACACTACTTGAGAGTTAAACAACACACATAAGGAGTGGGATAAACAACAGAATAAACGAGTGGGATGATTAAAAACGGAGAAGTTACTTGAGATTTAAACAACACATGAGGAGTAATAAAATAACAACTAAGAACTCTACTGAGAGTAAAAAAAACACAAAAGGAGTGGGATAAACAAATAATTCCACTTGAGAGATAAACAACACAATAAAGGAGGGATAATGTCAAACGAAGAAGTCTATTAGAGATTTAAACAATACACTGAAGGAGTATGAGTATCACAAACGAAGACACTACTTGAGAGTTAAACAACACTCAAAAGGAGTGGGATAAACAACAAACGAACAACTCCACTTGAGAGATAAACAACACAATAAAGGAGTGGGATAATGCCAAACGAAGAAGTCTATTAGATATTTAAACAATACACTCAAGGAGTATGAGTATCACAATCGAAGAACACTACTTGTGAGTTAAACAACACACATAAGGAGTAGGATAAGCAACACAATAAACGAGTGGGATAATTACAAACGGAGAAGTTAATTTGAGATTTAAACAACACACAGGAGGAGTAATAAAATAACGAACGAAGAACTCTACTTGAAAGTAAGACAAAACACAAAAGGAGTGGGATAAACAACAAACGAACAACTCCACTTGAGATATAAACAACACAATAAAGGAATGGGATAATATCAAACGTAGAAGTCTATTAGAGATTTAAACAATACAGTGAAGGAGTATGAGTATCACAATCGAAAAACACTACTTGAGAGTTAAACAACACACATAAGGAGTGGGATAAACAACACAATAAACGAGTCGGATAATTACAAACGGAGAAGTTAATTTGAGATTTAAACAACACACAGGAGGAGTAATAAAATAACGAACGAAGAACTCTACTTGAAAGTAAGACAAAACACAAAAGGAGTGGGATAAACAACAAACGAACAACTTTACTTGAGAGATAACCAACACAAAAAAGGAGTGGGATAATGTCAAATGAAGAAGTCTATTAGATATTTAAACAATACATCAAGGAGTATGAGTATCACAATCAAGAACACTACTGAGAGTTAAAAACACACATAAGGAGGGGGACAAACAACACAATAAAGGAGTGGATAATACAAACGAGAAGTTAATTGAGATTTAAACAACACATGTGAGGAGTAATAAAATACAACGAAGAACTACTTGAGAGTAAACAAAACACAAAAGGAGGGATAAACAACAAACAATTACTACTTGAGAGATAAACAACACAATAAAGGAGGGATAATGTCAAACAAGAAGTTTATTAGATATTTAAACAATACATCAAGGAGTATGAGTATCAAAATCAAGACACTACTTGAGAGTTAAACAACACATAAGGAGGGATAAACAACACAATAAAGGAGGGATAATACAAACGGAGAAGTCAATTAGAGATTTAAACAACAATCAAGGAGTATGAGTATCACAATCAAGAACACTACTGAGAGTTAAACAACACATAAGGAGGGGATAAACAACACAATAAAGGAGTGGGATAATTACAAACGAGAAGTTACTTGAGATTTAAACAACACACATGAGGAGTAATAAAATAACGTAAGAACTCTACTGAGAGTAAAACAAAACACAAAAAGGAGTGGGATAAACAACAAACGTAACAACCTACTTGAGAGATAAACAACACAATAAAGGAGGGGATAATGTCAAACGAAGAAGTCTATAGAGATTTAAACAATACATCAAGGAGTATGAGTATCACAATCAAGAACACTACTGAGAGTTAAAAACACACATAAGGAGGGATAAACAACACAATAAAGGAGGATACTACAAACGAGAAGTTAATTGAGATTTAAACAACACACATGAGGAGTAATAAAATAACGAATAAGAACACTACTTGAGAGTAAAACAAAACACAAAAGGAGTGGGATAAACAACAAACTAACAACTTACTTGAGAGATAAACAACACAATAAAGGAGTGGGATAATGTCAAACAAGAAGTCTATGAGATATTTAAACAATACATCAAGGAGTATGAGTATCACAATCAAGAACACTACTTGAGAGTTAAAAAACACATAAGGAGGGATAAACAACACAATAAAGGAGGGATAATACAAACGAGAAGTTAATTTGAGATTTAAACAACACATGAGGAGTAATAAAATAACGAACAAGAACTTTACTGAGAGTAAAACAAAACACAAAAGGAGGGATAAATAAAACGTAACAACCTACTGAGAGATAAACAACACAATAAAGGAGTGGGATAATGTCAAACGAAGAAGTCTATTAGATATTTAAACAATACATCAAGGAGTATGAGTATCACAATCAAGAACACTACTTGAGAGTTAAACAACACATAAGGAGTGGATAAACAACACAATAAAGGAGTGGGATACTACAAACGGAGAAGTTAATTGAGATTTAAACAACACAGTGAGGAGTAATAAAATAACGAACGAAGAACTTTACTTGAGAGTAAAACAAAACACAAAAGGAGTGGGATAAACAACAAACGTAACAACCTACTGAGAGATAAACAACACAATAAAGGAGGGGATAATGTCAAAGAAGAAGTTTACAGATATTTAAACAATACATCAAGGAGTATGAGTATCAAAATCAAGAACACTACTGAGAGTTAAAACACACATAAGGAGTGGGATAAACAACAATAAAGGAGTGGGATAATGTCAAACGAGAAGTCAATTTGAGATTTAAACAATACATCAAGGAGTATGAGTATCACAATCAAGAACACTACTTGAGAGTTAAACAACACATAAGGAGTGGGATAAACAACACAATAAAGGAGGGATAATTACAAATGAGAAGTCAATTTGAGATTTAAACAACACATGAGGAGTAATAAAATAACAAACTAAGAACTCTACTTGAGAGTAAAACAAAACACAAAAGGAGGGGATAAACAATAACAATAACCTACTTGAGAGATAAACAACACAATAAAGGAGGGATAATGTCAAACGAAGAAGTTTATTAGATATTTAAACAATACATCAAGGAGTATGAGTATCACAATCAAGAACACTACTTGAGAGTTAAAAACACATAAGGAGTGGGAAAACAACACAATAAAGGAGGATAATTACAAACGAGAAGTTAATTGAGATTTAAACAACACATGAGGAGTAATAAATAATAACGAAGAACACTACTTGAGAGTAAAACAAAACACAAAAAGGAGTGGGATAAACAACAAACTAACAACCCACTGAGAGATAAACAACACAATAAAGGAGGGATAATGTCAAACTAAGAAGTCTATTAGAGATTTAAACAATACATCAAGGAGTATGAGTATCACAATCAAGAACACTACTGAGAGTTAAAAACACACAAGGAGGGAAAAACAACACAATAAAGGAGGGATAATACAAACGGAGAAGTTTGAGATTTAAACAACATGTGAGGAGTAATAAAATAACGAACAAGAACTTACTGAGAGTAAAACAAAACACAAAAGGAGTGGATAAACAACAAAATAACAACCTACTTGAGAGATAAACAACACAATAAAGGAGGATAATGTCAAACCAAGAAGTCTATGAGAGATTTAAACAATACATCAAGGAGTATGAGTATCAAATCAAGAACACTACTTGAGAGTTAAAAAACACACAAGGAGTGGGATAAACAACACAATAAAGGAGTGGGATAATACAAACGAGAAGTTACTTGAGATTTAAACAACACAAGGAGTATGAGTATCAAAATCAAGAACACTACTGAGTAAAACAACACACATAAGGAGTGGGATAAACAACACAATAAAGGAGGATAATTACAAACGAGAAGTCAATTTGAGATTTAAACACAACACATGTGAGGAGTAATAAAATAACAAACGAAGAACTTACTTGAGAGTAAAACAAAACACAAAAGGAGGATAAACAACAAACGTAACAACTCTACTTGAGAGATAAACAACAATAAAGGAGTGGATAATGTCAAACGAAGAAGTTTATTAGAGATTTAAACAATACATCAAGGAGTATGAGTATCACAATCAAGAACACTACTTGAGAGTTAAAACACACATAAGGAGTGGGAAACAAATACAATAAAGGAGGATACTACAAACGAGAAGTTACTTGAGATTTAAACAACTCTCATGAGGAGTAATAAAATAACGAACGAAGAACTCTACCTGAGAGTAAATCAAAACACAAAAGGAGTGGGATAAACAACAAATGAACAACGCCACTTGAGAGATAAACAACACAATAAAGCAGTGGGATAATATCAAACAAAGCAGTCTATAAGAGATTTAAACAATACACTGAAGGAGTATGAGTATCACAATCGAAAAACACTACTTGAGAGTTAAACAACACACATAAGGAGGGGGATAAACAACACAATAAAGGAGTGGATACTACAAACGAGAAGTCAATTTGAGATTTAAACAACACACATGAGGAGTAATAAAATAACTAACGAAGAACTCTACTGAGAGTAAAACAAAACACAAAAGGAGGGATAAATAACAAACGTAACAACTACTTGAGAGATAAACAACACAATAAAGGAGTGGGATAATGTCAAAAAGAAGTCTATGAGAGATTTAAACAATACATCAAGGAGTATGAGTATCAAAATCAAGAACACTACTTGAGAATTAAAAACACATAAGGAGTGGGATAAACAACACAATAAAGGAGTGGGATAATGTCAAACAAAGAAGTTAATTGAGATTTAAACAACAATCAAGGAGTATGAGTATCACAATCAAGAACACTACTGAGTTAAACAACACACATAAGGAGTGGGATAAACAACACAATAAAGGAGGGGATAATTACAAACGAGAAGTTAATTTGAGATTTAACAACACACATGAGGAGTAATAAAATAACAAACTAAGAACTTCTACTTGAGAGTTAAACAAAACACAAACTGACAGGGATAAACAACAAACAAAAACTCCACTTGAGAGATAAACAACACAATAAAGGAGTGCGATAATGTCAAACGAAGAAGTCTGTTAGAGATTTAAACAATACACAGGAGTATGAGTATCACAATCAAGAACACTACTTGAGAGTTAAACAACACACATAAGGAGTGGGATAAACAACACAATAAAGGAGGATAATTACAAACGGAGAAGTTACTGAGATTTAAACAACACATGTGAGGAGTAATAAAATAACGAACTAAGAACTTACTTGAGAGTAAAACAAAACACAAAAGGAGTGGGATAAACAAACCAACAACTCCACTTGAGAGATAAACAACACAATAAAGGAGTGGGATAATGTCAAACAAGAAGTTTATTAGATATTTAAACAATACATCAAGGAGTATGAGTATCACAATCAAGAACACTACTTGAGAGTTAAACAACACACATAAGGAGGGATAAACAACACAATAAAGGAGTGATAATACAAACGAGAAGTTAATTGAGATTTAAACAACACATGAGGAGTAATAAAATAACTAACAAGAACTCTACTTGAGAGTAAAACAAAACACAAAAGGAGTGGGATAAACAACAAAACTAACAACTCCACTGAGACAAACAACACAATAAAGGAGGATAATGTCAAACGAAGAAGTCTATGAGATATTTAAACAATACATCAAGGAGTATGAGTATCAAAATCAAGAACACTACTTGAGAGTAAAAACACACATAAGGAGTGGGACAAACAACAATAAAGGAGTGGGATAATTACAAACGAGAAGTCAATTTGAGATTTAAACAACACAAGGAGTATGAGTATCAAAATCAAGAACACTACTGAGAGTTAAACAACACACATAAGGAGTGGGATAAACAACACAATAAAGGAGGATAATACAAACGAGAAGTCAATTTGAGATTTAAACACAACACATGAGGAGTAATAAAATAACGAATGAAGAACTTACTTGAGAGTAAAACAAAACACAAAAGGAGGGATAAATAACAAAACACTAACAACTACTGAGAGATAAACAACACAATAAAGGAGTGGGATAATGTCAAACGAAGAACTCTATTAGAGATTTAAACAATACATCAAGGAGTATGAGTATCACAATCAAGAACACTACTGAGAGTTAAAACACACATAAGGAGGGGATAAACAACACAATAAAGGAGGATAATTACAAACGGAAGTCAATTTGAGATTTAAACAACACATGTGAGGAGTAATAAAATAACGAATTAAGAACACTACTTGAGAGTAAAACAAAACACAAAAGGAGTGGGATAAATAACAAACAAATTACTGAGAGATAAACAAATACACAAAGGAGTGGGATAATGTCAAACTAAGAAGTTTATTAGAGATTTAAACAATACATCAAGGAGTATGAGTATCACAATCAAGAACACTACTTGAGAGTTAAACAACACACATAAGGAGTGGGATAAACAACACAATAAAGGAGGGGATAATTACAAACGAGAAGTCAATTTGAGATTTAAACAACACATGAGGAGTAATAAAATAACGTAAGAACTCTACTGAGAGTAAAACAAAACACAAAAGGAGGGATAAACAACAAACGTAACAACCTACTTGAGAGACAAACAACACAATAAAGGAGGGATAATGTCAAACTAAGAAGTCTATTAGAGATTTAAACAATACATCAAGGAGTATGAGTATCACAATCAAGAACACTACTTGAGAGTTAAAAACACACATAAGGAGTGGGATAAACAACAATAAAGGAGGGATAATTACAAACGGAGAAGTCAATTGAGATTTAAACAACACACATGAGGAGTAATAAATAACAAACTAAGAACTCTACTGAGAGTAAAACAAACACAAAAAGGAGGGGATAAACAAAACTAACAACTCCTACTTGAGAGACAAACAACACAATAAAGGAGGATAATGTCAAACAAGAAGTCTATTAGATATTTAAACAATACATCAAGGAGTATGAGTATCACAATCAAGAACACTACTTGAGAGTTAAACAACACACATAAGGAGTGGGATAAACAACACAATAAAGGAGGGATAATTACAAACGAGAAGTCAATTTGAGATTTAAACAACACACAGAGGAGAGTAATAAAATAACAAAACAAGAACTCTACTTGAGAGTAAAACAAAACACAAAAGGAGTGGGATAAACAACAAACGAACAACTCCACTTGAGAGATAAACAACACAATAAAGGAGTGGGATAATGTCAAACAAGAAGTCTATTAGAGATTTAAACAATACATCAAGGAGTATGAGTATCACAATCAAGAACACTACTTGAGAGTTAAAACACACATAAGTGGGATAAACAACACAATAAAGGAGTGGGATAATTACAAACGAGAAGTCAATTTGAGATTTAAACAACACATGAGGAGTAATAAAATAACTAACAAGAACTTACTTGAGAGTAAAACAAAACACAAAAGGAGTGGGATTAACAACAAAACAACAACTCTACTTGAGAGACAAACAACACAATAAAGGAGGGATAATGTCAAACCAAGAAGTCTATTAGAGATTTAAACAATACATCAAGGAGTATGAGTATCAAAATCAAGAACACTACTTGAGAGTTAAACAACACACATAAGGAGTGGGATAAACAACACAATAAAGGAGGATAATTACAAACGAGAAGTTAATTTGAGATTTAAACAACACACATGAGTAATAAAATAACTAACTAAGAACTCTACTTGAGAGTAAACAAAACACAAAAGGAGTGGGATAAACAAACTAACAACCCACTTGAGAGATAAACAACACAATAAAGGAGTGGGATAATGTCAAACAAGAAGTCTATTAGAGATTTAAACAATACATCAAGGAGTATGAGTATCACAATCAAGAACACTACTTGAGAGTTAAAAACACACATAAGGAGGGATAAACAACACAATAAAGGAGGGATAATTACAAACGAGAAGTCAATTTGAGATTTAAACAACACATGTGAGGAGTAATAAATAACGAACGAAGAACTCTACTGAGAGTAAAACAAAACACAAAAGGAGTGGGATAAACAACAAAACAACAACTCCACTTGAGAGACAAACAACACAATAAAGGAGTGGATAATGTCAAACGTAAGAAGTTTATTAGATATTTAAACAATACATCAAGGAGTATGAGTATCACAATCAAGAACACTACTTGAGAGTTAAAAACACACATAAGGAGTGGGATAAACAACAATAAAGGAGGATAATTACAAACGGAGAAGTCAATTTGAGATTTAAACAACACATGAGAGTAATAAAATAACGAACAAGAATTTACTTGAGAGTAAACAAAACACAAAAGGAGGGATAAATAACAAACTAACAACTCCACTTGAGATAAACAACACAATAAAGGAGTGGGATAATGTCAAACGAAGAAGTCTATTAGAGATTTAAACAATACATCAAGGAGTATGAGTATCAAATCAAGAACACTACTTGAGAGTTAAACAACACACATAAGGAGTGGATAAACAACACAATAAAGGAGTGGGATACAAAACGAGAAGTTACTTGAGATTTAAACAACACATGTGAGGAGTAATAAAATAACGAACGAAGAACTCTACTGAGAGTAAAACAAAACACAAAAGGAGTGGGATAAACAATAACACTAACAATAACTACTTGAGAGATAAACAACACAATAAAGGAGGGATAATGTCAAACGTAAGTTTGCTAGAGATTTAAACAATACACAGAAGGAGTATGAGTATCAAAATCGAAGAACACTACGTGAGAGTTCAACAACACACATAAGGAGTGGGATAAACAACACAATAAAGGAGTGGGATAATGTCAAACGAAGAAGTCTATTAGAGATTTAAACAATACACTGAAGGAGTATGAGTATTAAAGTCGAAGAACACTACTTGAGAGTTCAACAACACACATAAGGAGTGGGATAAACAACAATAAAGGAGTGGGATAATACAAACGAGAAGTTAATTTGAGATTTAAACAACACATGAGGAGTAATAAAATAACAAACGAAGAACTCTAGTGAGAGTAAAACAAAACACAAAATGAGTGGGATAAACAACAAACGAACAACTCCACTTGAGAGATAAACAACACAATAAAGGAGTGGGATAATGTCAAACGAAGAAGTCTATTAGAGATTTAAACAATACACTGAAGGAGTATGAGTATCAAAATCGAAGAACACAACTTGAGAGTTCAACAACACACATAAGGAGTGGGATAAACAACACAATAAAGGAGGGATAATTACAAACGAGAAGTTAATTTGAGATTTAAACAACACATGTGAGGAGTAATAAAATAACGAACTAAGAACACTACTTGAGAGTAAAACAAAACACAAAAGGAGTGGGATAAACAACAAAACTAACAACCTACTTGAGAGATAAACAACACAATAAAGGAGTGGGATAATGTCAAACGAAGAAGTCTAATAGAGATTTAAACAATACACTGAAGGAGTATGAGTATGAAAATCAAGAACACTACTGAGAGTTAAACAACACACATAAGGAGTGGATAAACAACACAATAAAGGAGTGGGATAATTACAAACGAGAAGTCAATTTGAGATTTAAACAACACATGAGGTAATAAAATAACAACGAAGAACACTACTTGAGAGTAAACAAAACACAAAAGGAGTGGGATAAATAACAAACTAACAACCCACTTGAGAGATAAACAACACAATAAAGGAGTGGGATAATGTCAAACGAACAAGTCTATTAGAGATTTAAACAATACATCAAGGAGTATGAGTATCACAATCAAGAACACTACTTGAGAGTTAAAACACACATAAGGAGTGGGATAAACAACACAATAAACGAGTGGGATAACAAAAACGGAGAAGTCAATTTGAGATTTAAACAACACATGTGAGGAGTAATAAATAACGAACGAAGAACTTACTGAGAGTAAAACAAAACACAAAAAGGAGGATAAATAACAAACTAACAACTACTTGAGAGATAAACAACACAATAAAGGAGTGGGATAATGTCAAATAAGAAGTCTATTAGAGATTTAAACAATACATCAAGGAGTATGAGTATCACAAATCAAGAACACTACTTGAGAGTTAAACAACACACATAAGGAGTGGATAAACAACACAATAAAGGAGTGGGATAATTACAAACGGAGAAGTCAATTTGAGATTTAAACAACACAAGGAGTATGAGTATCAAAATCAAGAACACTACTGAGTTAAACAACACATAAGGAGGGATAAACAACACAATAAAGGAGTGGGATAATTACAAACGAGAAGTCAATTTGAGATTTAAACAACACATGTGAGGAGTAATAAAATAACAAACTAAGAACACTACTTGAGAGTAAAACAAAACACAAAAGGAGGGATAAACAACAAACTAACAACCTACTTGAGAGATAAACAACACAATAAAGGAGGGATAATGTCAAACGAAGAAGTCTATTAGAGATTTAAACAATGCACTCAAGGAGTATGAGTATCACAATCAAGAACACTACTTGAGAGTTAAAAACACATAAGGAGTGGGATAAACAACACAATAAAGGAGGGATAATTACAAACGGAGAAGTTAATTTGAGATTTAAACAACACACATGAGGAGTAATAAAATAACAACTAAGAACACTACTGAGAGTAAAACAACACACAAAAGGAGGGATAAACAACAAACTAACAACCTACTTGAGAGATAAACAACACAATAAAGGAGTGGGATAATGTCAAACTAAGAAGTTTATTAGAGATTTAAACAATACATCAAGGAGTATGAGTATCACAATCAAGAACACTACTTGAGAGTTAAACAACACACATAAGGAGTGGGATAAACAACACAATAAAGGAGGGATACTACAAACGAGAAGTTAATTTGAGATTTAAACAACACATGAGGAGTAATAAAATAACGTAAGAACTCTACTTGAGAGTAAAACAAAACACAAAAGGAGGGATAAACAACAAACAACTCTACTTGAGAGATAAACAACACAATAAAGGAGGGATAATATCAAACGTAGAAGTCTATTAGAGATTTAAACAATACACTCAAGGAGTATGAGTATCAAAACAAGACACTACTTGAGAATAAAGGAGTGGGATAAACAACAAAGAAGGAGATTTAAACAACAATCAAGGAGTATGAGTATCACAATCAAGAACACTACTGAGAGTTAAACAACACACATAAGGAGTGGGATAAACAACACAATAAAGGAGTGGGGCAATTACAAACGAGAAGTCAATTTGAGATTTAAACAACACAATGAGGAGTAATAAAATAACGAACTAAGAACTCTACTGAGAGTAAAACAAAACACAAAAGGAGTGGGATAAACAACAAACTAACAATTTACTGAGAGATAAACAACACAATAAAGGAGGGGATAATGTCAAACGAAGAAGTTTATTAGAGATTTAAACAATACATCAAGGAGTATGAGTATCACAATCAAGAACACTACTTGAGAGTTAAACAACACACATAAGGAGTGGATAAACAACACAATAAAGGAGTGGGATAATACAAACGAGAAGTTAATTTGAGATTTAAACAACACACATGAGGAGTAATAAAATAACGAACAAGAACACTACTTGAGTAAAACAAAACACAAAAGGAGGGATAAATAACAAACGTAACAACTTTACTTGAGAGATAAACAACACAATAAAGGAGTGGGATAATGTCAAACTAAGAAGTTTATTAGAGATTTAAACAATACATCAAGGAGTATGAGTATCACAATCAAGAACACTACTTGAGAGTTAAAACACACATAAGGAGTGGGATAAACAACACAATAAAGGAGTGGGATACTACAAACGGAGAAGTTAATTTGAGATTTAAACAACACATGTGAGGAGTAATAAAATAACGAACTAAGAACTTACTTGAGAGTAAAACAAAACACAAAAGGAGTGGGATAAATAACAACTAACAACTCCACTTGAGAGATAAACAACACAATAAAGGAGGGATAATGTCAAACTAAGAAGTCTATTAGAGATTTAAACAATACATCAAGGAGTATGAGTATCACAATCAAGAACACTACTTGAGTTAAACAACACATAAGGAGTGGGATAAAACAACACAATAAAGGAGTGGATAATTACAAACGAGAAGTCAATTTGAGATTTAAACAACACATGAGGAGTAATAAAATAACAAACAAGAACTCTACTTCAGAGTAAAACAAAACAGAAAAGGAGTGGTATAAACAACGAACGAACAACTCCACTTGAGAGATAAACAACACAATAAAGGAGTGGGATAATGTCAAACGAAAAAGTCTATTCGAGATTTAAACAATACAAAGGAGTATGAGTATCACAAACGAAGAATACTACTTGAGAGTTGAACAACACACATAAGGAGTGGGATAAACAACACAATAAAGGAGTGGGATAATACAAATGAGAAGTTACTTGAGATTTAAACAACACATGAGGAGTAATAAAATAACAAATGAAGAACTCTACTGAGAGTAAAACAACACACAAAAGGAGTGGGATAAACAAACGTAACAACTTACTTGGGAGATAAACAACACAATAAAGGAGTGGGATAATGTCAAATGAAAAAGTCTAGAGATATTAAACAATACATCAAGGAGTATGAGTATCACAATCAAGAACACTACTGAGAGTTAAACAACACACATAAGGAGTGGGATAAACAACACAATAAACGAGTGGATAATTACAAACGGAAGTCAATTTGAGATTTAAACAACACATGAGGAGTAATAAAATAACTAATGAAGAACTTACTGAGAGTAAAACAAAACACAAAAGGAGTGGGATAAACAAAACTAACAATTCCACTTGGGAGATAAACAACACAATAAAGGAGTGGGATAATGTCAAACAAAGAAGTCTAGAGATTTAAACAATACATCAAGGAGTATGAGTATCACAATCAAGAACACTACTGAGAGTTAAACAACACACATAAGGAGTGGATAAACAACACAATAAAGGAGTGGGATAATACAAACGAGAAGTTAATTGAGATTTAAACAACACATGAGGAGTAATAAATAACAAATGAAGAACACTACTTGAGAGTAAAACAACACACAAAAGGAGTGGGATAAATAAAACTAACAACTCCACTTGAGAGATAAACAACACAATAAAGGAGTGGGATAATGTCAAACTAAGAAGTCTATAGAGATTTAAACAATACATCAAGGAGTATGAGTATCACAATCAAGAACACTACTTGAGAGTTAAACAACACACATAAGGAGTGGGATAAACAACAATAAAGGAGTGGGATAATTACAAACGAGAAGAATTTGAGATTTAAACAACACACATGAGGAGTAATAAAATAACGAACAAGAACTCTACTTGAGAGTAAAACAAAACACAAAAGGAGGATAAATAACAAACGTAACAACCTACTTGAGAGATAAACAACACAATAGAGGAGTGGGATAATGTCAAACGAAGAAGTCTATTAGATATTGAAACAATACATCAAGGAGTATGAGTATCACAATCAAGAACACTACTTGAGAGTTAAAACAACACACATAAGGAGTGGGATAAACAACACAATAAAGGAGTAATTACAAACGAGAAGTTAATGAGATTTAAACAACACACATGAGGAGTAATAAAATAACGAAGAACTCTACTGAGAGTAAAACAAAACACAAAAGGAGTGGGATAAACAACAAACTAACAACCCACTTGAGAGATAAACAACACAATAAAGGAGGGATAATGTCAAACTAAGAAGTCTATAGAGATTTAAACAATACATCAAGGAGTATGAGTATCACAATCAAGAACACTACTGAGAGTTAAAACACACATAAGGAGTGGATAAACAAATACAATAAAGGAGTGGGATAATACAAACGGAGAAGTCAATTTGAGATTTAAACAACACATGTGAGGAGTAATAAAATAACTAATGAAGAACTTACTTGAGAGTAAAACAAAACACAAAAGGAGTGGATAAACAACAAACTAACAACCCACTTGAGAGATAAACAACACAATAAAGGAGTGGGATAATGTCAAACAAGAAGTCTACAGAGATTTAAACAATACATCAAGGAGTATGAGTATCACAATCAAGAACACTACTTGAGAGTTAAAAACACACATAAGGAGTGGGGTAAACAACACAATAAAGGAGTGGGATAATTACAAACCGAGAAGTTAATTGAGATTTAACAACACACATGAGGAGTAATAAAATAACAAACTAAGAACACTACTGAGAGTAAACAACACACAAAAGGAGTGGGATAAATAACAAACTAACAACCTACTTGAGAGACAAACAACACAATAAAGGATTGGGATATTGTCAAACTAAGAAGTCTATTAGAGATTTAATTAATACACTGAAGGAGTATGAGTATCACAATCGAATAACACTACTTGAGAGTTAAACAACACACATAAGGAGTGGGATAAACAACACAATAAAGGAGTGGGATAATTACAAACGGAGAAGTCAATTTGAGATTTAAACAACACTCAAAAGGAGTAATAAAACAACAAACGAACAACTTACTGAGAGTAAAACAAAACACAAAAGGAGTGGGATAAACAACAACAATTCCTACTTGAGAGATAAACAACACAATAAAGGAGGGATAATGTCAAACGAAGAAGTTTATAGAGATTTAAACAATACATCAAGGAGTATGAGTATCACAATCAAGAACACTACTTGAGAGTTAAACAACACACATAAGGAGTGGGATAAACAACACAATAAAGGAGGGATAATTACAAACAGAGAAGTCAATTTGAGATTTAAACAACACACGGGAGGAGTAATAAAATAACGAATGTAAGAACTCTACTTGAGAGTAAAACAACACACAAAAGGAGGGATAAACAACAAACTAACAACTTTACTTGAGAGATAAACAACACAATAAAGGAGGGATAATGTCAAACTAAGAAGTTTATAGAGATTTAAACAATACATCAAGGAGTATGAGTATCACAATCAAGAACACTACTGAGAGTTAAACAACACACATAAGGAGTGGGGATAAACAACAATAAAGGAGGGATAATTACAAACGGAGAAGTCAATTTGAGATTTAAACAACACATGAGGAGTAATAAAATAACAACTAAGAACTCTACTGAGAGTAAAACAACACACAAAAGGAGTGGGATAAATAACAACAACTCCACTTGAGAGATAAACAACACAATAAAGGAGTGGGATAATGTCAAACGAAGAAGTCTATAAGAGATTTAAACACACATCAAGGAGTATGAGTATCACAATCAAGAACACTACTGAGTTAAACAACACACATAAGGAGTGGATAAACAACACAATAAAGGAGTGGGATAATTACAAACGGAGAAGTCAATTTGAGATTTAAACAACACACAGGAGGAGTAATAAAATAACGAACGAAGAACACTACTTGAGAGTTAAACAACACACATAAGGAGTGGGATAAATAACAAACGAACAACTCCACTTGAGAGATAAACAACACAATAAAGGAGTGGGATAATGTCAAACGAAGAAGTCTATTAGAGATTTAAACAATACACTGAAGGAGTATGAGTATCACAATCGAAGAACACTACTTGAGAGTTAAACAACACACATAAGGAGTGGGATAAACAACACAATAAACGAGTGGGATAATTACAAACGAAGAAGTCAATTTGAGATTTAAACAACACATAGGAGGAGTAATAAAATAACAAACGTAAGAACTACTACTGAGAGTAAAACAACACAAAAGGAGTGGGATAAACAACAAACAACAAATTTACTTGAGAGATAAACAACACAATAAAGGAGTGGGATAATGTCAAACGAAGTTTATAGAGATTTAAACAATACATCAAGGAGTATGATTATCACAAACTAAGACACTACTTGAGAGTTAAACAACCCTAAAAAGGAGTGGGATAAACAAAAACGAACAACTCCACTTGAGAGATAAACAACACAATATAGGAGGGATAATGTCAAACTAAGAAGTCTATTAGAGATTTAAACAATACATCAAGGAGTATGAGTATCACAATCAAGAACACTACTTGAGAGTTAAACAACACACATAAGGAGTGGGATAAAACAACACAATAAACGAGGGATAATTACAAACGGAGAAGTTAATTTGAGATTTAAACAACACATGTGAGGAGTAATAAAATAACGAAGAACTCTACTTGAGAGTAAAACAAAACACAAAAGGAGGGGATAAACAACAAACGTAACAACTCCACTTGCGAGATAAACAACACAATAAAGGAGTGGGATAATGTCAAACGAAGAAGTTTATAGAGATTTAAACAATACATCAAGGAGTATGAGTATCACAAAACAAGACACTACTGAGAGTTAAAACAACACAAAAGGAGTGGGATAAACAACAAACTAACAACCTACTTGAGAGATAAACAACACAATATAGGAGTGGGATAATGTCAAACGAAGAAGTTTATTAGAGATTTAAACAATACATCAAGGAGTATGAGTATCACAATCGAAGAACACTACTTGAGAGTTAAACAACACACATAAGGAGTGGGATAAACAACACAATAAACGAGTCGGATAATTACAAACGGAGAAGTTAATTTGAGATTTAAACAACACACAGGAGGAGTAATAAAATAACGAACGAAGAACTCTACTTGAAAGTATGACAAAACACAAAAGGAGTGGGATAAACAACAAACGAACAACTCCACTTGAGATATAAACAACACAATGAAGGAGTGGGATAACGACAAACGAAGAAGTCTATTACTGATTTAAACAATACATCAAGGAGTATGAGTATCACAATCAAGAACACTACTTGAGAGTTAAACAACACATAAGGAGTGGGATAAACAACACAATAAACGAGTGGGATAATTACAAACGGAGAAGTTAATTTGAGATTTAAACAACACACGGGAGGAATAATAAAATAACAATCTAAGAACTCTACTTGAGAGTAAACAAACACACAAAAGGAGTGGGATAAACAACAAATTCCACTTGAGATATAAACAACACAATAAAGGAATAGGATAATATCAAACGTAGAAGTCTATTAGAGATTTAAACAATACATCAAGGAGTATGAAAACACAAACTAAGACACTACTTGAGTTTTAAACAACACACAAACGGAGTGGTATAAACAAAAAATAAACAACTCCACTTGAGAGATAAACAACACAATATAGGAGTGGGATAATGTCAAACAAAGAAGTTTAGAGATTTAAACAATACATCAAGGAGTATGAGTATCACAATCAAGAACACTACTGAGAGTTAAACAACACACATAAGGAGTGGGATAAACAACACAATAAACGATACTACAAACGGAGAAGTTACTTGAGATTTAAACAACACATGAGGAGTAATAAAATAACGTAAGAACTTACTTGAGAGTAAAACAACACACAAAAGGAGTGGGATAAACAACAAACGTAACAACCTACTGAGAGATAAACAACAATAAAGGAGTGGGATAATGTCAAACGAAGAAGTCTATAGAGATTTAAACAATACATCAAGGAGTATGAGTATCACAATCAAGAACACTACTGAGAGTTAAAACAACACACATAAGGAGTGGGATAAACAAATACAATAAAGGAGGGATAATTACAAACGAGAAGTCAATTTGAGATTTAAACAACACATGAGGAGTAATAAAATAACAAATGAAGAACTTACTGAGAGTAAAACAACACACAAAAGGAGTGGGATAAACAAACTAACAACCTACTTGAGAGATAAACAACACAATAAAGGAGTGGGATAATGTCAAACGAAGAAGTCTATTAGAGATTTAAACAATACAGTGAAGGAGTATGAGTATCACAATCGAAAAACACTACTGAGAGTTAAACAACATAAGGAGTGGGATAAACAACACAATAAAGGAGTGGGATAATACAAACGGAGAAGTCAATTTGAGATTTAAACAACACATGAGGAGTAATAAAATAACGAATAAGAAGTCTACTTGAGAGTAAAACAAAACACAAAAGGAGTGGGATAAACAACAAACAAACAACTCCACTTGAGAGATAAACAACACAATAAAGGAGTGGGATAATGTCAAACGAAGAAGTCTATTAGAGATTTAAACAATACACTCAAGGAGTATGAGTATCACAATCGAAGAACACTACTTGAGAGTTAAACAACACATATAAGAAGTGGGATAAACAACACAATAAACGTGGGATAATTACAAACGAGAAGTCAATTTGAGATTTAAACAACACACATGAGGAGTAATAAAATAACAACGTAAGAACTTCTACTGAGTAAACAAAACACAAAAGGAGGGATAAACAACTATATAAGAACTCTACTTGAGAGTTAAAAAACACACAAAAGGAGTGGGATAATGTCAAACGTAGAAGTCTATTAGAGTTATAATCAATACACAGAAGGAGTATGAGTATCACAAACGAAGACACTACTTGAGAGTTAAACAACACACAAAAGGAGTGGGATAAACAACAAACCAACAACTCCACTTGAGAGATAAACAACACAATATAGGAGTGGGATAATGTCAAATGAAGAAGTCTATTAGTGATTTAAACAATACACTGAAGGAGTATGAGTATCACAATCGAAGAACACTACTTGAGAGTTAAACGACACACATAAGGAGTGGGATAAACAACACAATAAACGAGTGGGATAATTACAAACGGAGAAGTTAATTTGAGATTTAAACAACACACGGGAGGAATAATAAAATAACGAACGGAGAACTCTACTTGAGAGTTAAACAAAACACAGAAGGAAAGGGATAAACAACAAACGTAACAACCCACTTGAGAGATAAACAACACAATAAAGGAGTGGATAATGTCAAACAAGAAGTTTACAGAGATTTAAACAATACATCAAGGAGTATGAGTATCACAATCAAGAACACTACTTGAGAGTTAAAACAACACATAAGGAGTGGGATAAACAACACAATAAACGAGTGGGATAATACAAACGAGAAGTCAATTTGAGATTTAAACAACACATGGAGGAGTAATAAAATAACGAACGAAGAACTCTACCTGAGAGTAAATCAAGACACAAAGGGTGTGGGATAAACAACAAACGAACAACTCCACTTGAGAGATAAACAACACAATAAAGGAGTGGGATAATGTCAAACGAAGAAATCTATTGGAGATTTAAACAATACACTGAAGGAGTATGAGTATCACAAACGAAGAACACTACTTTAGAGTTAAACAACATTCAAAAGGAGTGGGATAAACAACAAACAAACAACCTACTTGAGATAAACAACACAATAAGGAGTGGGATAAACAACACAGAGTGGGATAATTACAAACGGAGAAGTCAATTTGAGATTTAAACAACACATGAGGAGTAATAAAATAACAAATAAGACACTACTGAGAGTAAAACAACACACAAAAGGAGGGGATAAACAACAAACTAACAACCTACTTGAGAGATAAACAACAATAAAGGAGTGGGATAATGTCAAACGAAGAAGTTTACAGAGATTTAAACAATACATCAAGGAGTATGAGTATCACAATCAAGAACACTACTTGAGAGTTAAACAACACACATATGGAGTGGGATAAACAACACAATAAACGAGGGATAATTACAAACGAGAAGTTAATTTGAGATTTAAACAACACATGTGAGAGTAATAAAATAACTAATGAAGAACTCTACTGAGAGTAAAACAAAACACAAAAGGAGGGATAAACAACAAACGTAACAACTACTTGAGAGATAAACAACACAATAAAGGAATGGGATAATATCAAACGTAGAAGTCTATAGAGATATAAACAATACATCAAGGAGTATGAGTATCACAAACTAAGACACTACTTGAGAGTTAAACAACACACAAAAGGAGGGATAAATAACAAACTAACAACCTACTTAGAGATAAACAACACAATATAGGAGTGGGATAATGTCAAACGATGAAGTCTATTAAAGATTTAAACAATACATCAAGGAGTATGAGTATCACAATCAAGAACACTACTGAGTTAAACAACACACATAAGGAGTAGGATAAGCAACACAATAAACGAGGGATACTACAAACGGAGAAGTCAATTTGATATTTAAACAACACAGGGGGAGTAATAAAATAAAAAATGAAGAACTCTACTTGAGAGTAAAACAACACACAAAAGGAGTGGGATAAACAACACACGAACAACTCCACTTGAGAGATAAACAACACAATAAAGGAGTGGGATAATGTCAAACGTAGAAGTCTATTAGAGTTTTAAACAAAACACTGAAGGAGTATGAGTATCACAATCAAGAACACTACTTGAGAGAAAACAACACACATAAGGAGTGGATAAACAACACAATAAACGAGTGGGATAATTACAAACGGAGAAGTCAATTTGAGATTTAAACAACACATGAGGAGTAATAAAATAACAATGAAGAACTTACTGAGAGTAAACAACACACAAAAGGAGTGGGATAAACAACAAACGTAACAACCCACTTGAGAGATAAACAACACAATAAAGGAGGATAATGTCAAACGAAGAAGTTTATTAGAGATTTAAACAATACATCAAGGAGTATGAGTATCACAAACTAAGACACTACTGAGAGTTAAACAACACACAAAAGGAGGGATAAATAACAAACTAACAACTACTTGAGAGATAAACAACACAATAAAGGAGTGGGATAACAAATGGAGAAGTCAATAGAGATTTAAACAATACATGTGAGGAGTAATAAAATAACAAACTAATACACTACTTGATAGTTAAACAACACACAAAAGTAGTGGGATAAACAACAAACTAACAACCCACTTGAGAGATAAACACAATATAGGAGGGATAATGTCAAACAAGAAGTCTATTAGAGATTTAAACAATACATCAAGGAGTATGAGTATCACAATCAAGAACACTACTGAGAGTTAAATAACACACATAAGGAGTCGAATAAACAACACAATAAACGACTGGGATAATTACAAACGAGAAGTTACTTGAGATTTAAACAACACATGTGAGGAGTAATAAAATAACGAATGTAAGAACTCTACTGAGAGTAAACAAAACACAAAAGGAGGATAAACAACAAACTAACAATTTACTTGAGAGATAAACAACACAATAAAGGAGGATAATGTCAAACGAGAAGTCTATAGAGATTTAAACAACACACAGAAGGAGTATGAGTATCACAAACTAAGACACTACTTGAGAGTTAAACAACACACAAAAGGAGTGGGATAAACAACAAACGAACAACTCCACTTGAGAGATAAACAACACAATATAGGAGTGGGATAATGTGAAACGAAGAAGTCTATTAGTGATTTAAACAATACACTGAAGGAGTATGAGTATCACAATCAAAGAACACTACTTGAGAGTTAAACAACACACATAAGGAGTGGGATAAACAACACAATAAACGAGAGGGATAATTACAAACGGAGAAGTCAATTTGAGATTTAAACAACACACAGGAGGAGTAATAAAATAACGTAAGAACTTACTTGAGAGTAAAACAACACACAAAAGGAGTGGGATAAACAACAAACGTAACAACCTACTGAGAGATAAACAACACAATAAAGGAGTGGGATAATGTCAAACGTAGAAGTCTATTAGAGTTATAAACAATACACTCAAGGAGTATGAGTATCACAATCGAAGAACACTACTTGAGAGTTAAACAACACACATAAGGAGTGGGATAAACAACACAATAAACGAGTGGGATAATTACAAACGGAGTAGTTAATTTGAGATTTAAACAACACATGAGGAGTAATAAAATTAACGTAAGAACACTACTTGAGAGTAAAACAACACACAAAAGGAGTGGGACAACAAAATAACAACTTGAGAGATAAACAACACAATAAAGTGGGATAATGTCAAATGAAGAAGTTTATTAGAGATTTAAACAATACATCAAGGAGTAAGGAGTATCAAATCAAGAACACTACTTGAGAGTTAAACAACACACAAAAGTGGGATAAATAACAAACGTAACAACTCCACTTGAGAGATAAACAAAACAATAAGGAGGGGGATAATGTCAAACGAGAAGTCTATTAGAGATTTAAACATACATGTGAGGAGTATGAGTATCACAAACGAAGACACTACTTAAGAGTTAAACAACACACAAAAGGAGTGGGATAAACAACAAACGAACAACTCCACTTGAGAGATAAAAAACACAATATAGGAGTGGGATAATGTCAAACGAAGAATTCTATTAGAGATTTAAACATACATTGAAGGAGTGTGAGTATCAAAATCAAAGAACAATACATGAGAGTTAAACAACACACATAAGGAGTGGGATAAACAAAACAATAATCGAGTGGGATAATTACAAACGGAGAAGTCAATTTGAGATTTAAACAACACATGTGGAGTAATAAAATAACAATGAAGAACTCTACTTGAGAGTAAACAAAACACAAAAGGAGTGGGATAAACAACACGTAACAACCCACTTGAGAGATAAACAACACAATAAAGGAGTGGGATAATGTCAAACGAGAAGTCTATTAGATTTAAACAATACATCAAGGAGTATGAGTATCACAAACGAAGACACTACTTGAGAGCAAAACACAAAAGGAGTGGGATAAACAACAAACGAACAACTCCACTTGAGAGATAAACAACACAATATAGGAGTGGGATAATGTCAAACGAAGAATTCTATTAGAGATTTAAACATACATTGAAGTAGTGTGAGTATCAAAATCATAGAACAATACATGAGAGTTAAACAACACACATAAGGAGTGGGATAAACAAAACAATAATCGAGTGGGATAATTACAAACGGAGAAGTCAATTTGAGATTTAAACAACACACAGGAGGAGTAATAAAATAACGAATGAAGAACTCTACTTGAGAGTTAAACAACACACAAAAGGAGTGGGATAAACAACACACGAACAACTCCACTTGAGAGATAAACAACACAATAAAGGAGTGGGATAATGTCAAACGTAGAAGTCTATTAGAGTTATAAACAATACACTGAAGGAGTATGAGTATCACAAACGAAGACACTACTTGAAAGTTAAACGACACACGTAAGGAGTGGAATAAACAACACAATAAACGAGTGGGATAATTACAAACGGAGAAGTCAATTTGAGATTTAAACAACACACAGGAGGAGTAATAAAATAACGAACGAAGAACTCTACTTGAGAGTAAAACAACACACAAAAGGAGTGGGATAAACAACACACACGAACAACTCCACTTGAGAGATAAACAACACAATAAAGGAGTGGGATAATGTCAAACGTAGAAGTCTATTAGTGATTTAAACAATACACTGAAGGAGTATGAGTATCACAATCGAAGAACACTACTTGAGAGTTAAACAACACACAAAAGGAGTGGGATAAACAACAAAACAACTCACTTGAGAGATAAACAACACAATAAAGGGGATAATGTCAAACGAGAAGTCAATTTGAGATTTAAACAAACACATGAGGAGTAATAAATAACATGAAGACACTACTTGGGAGTTAAACAACACTCAAAAGGAGTGGGATAAACAACAAACAAACAACTCCACTTGAGAGATAAACAACACAATGAAGGAGTGGGATAACGACAAACGAAGAAGTCTATTAGATATTTAAACAATACACTCAAGGAGTATGAGTATCACAATCGAAGAACACTACTTGTGAGTTAAACAAAACACATAAGGAGTGGGATAAACAGCACAATAAACAGTGGGATAATTACAAACGGAGAAGTCAATTTGAGATTTAAACAACACACAGGAGGAGTAATAAAATAACAAACGAAGAACTCTACTTGAGAGTAAAACAACACACAAAAGGAGAGGAATAAACAACAAAACTAACAACCCACTTGAGATAAACAACACAATAAAGGAGGATAATGTCAAACGAGAAGTCTATTAGAGATATAAACAATACATCAAGGAGTATGAGTATCACAAACGAAGACACTACTTGAGAGTTAAAACAACACAAAAGGAGTGGGATAAATAACAAACGTAACAAATTTACTTGAGAGACAAACAACACAATATAGGAGGATAATGTCAAACAAAGAAGTCTATTAGAGATTTAAACAATACACTCAAGGAGTATGAGTATCACAATCGAAGAACACTACTTGAGAGTTAAACAACACACATAAGGAGTGGGATAAACAACACAATAAACGAGTGGGATAATTACAAACGAAGAAGTCAATTTGAGATTTAAACAACACATGTGAGGAGTAATAAATAACTAACGTAAGAACTTACTTGAGAGTAAAACAAAACACAAAAGGAGTGGGATAAACAACAAACCTAACAACCTACTTGAGAGATAAACAACACAATAAAGGAGTGGGATAATGTCAAAGGAAGAAGTCTATTAGAGATTTAAACAATACACTGAAGGAGTATGAGTATCAAAATCGTAGAACACTACTTAAGAGTTAAACAACACACATAAGGAGTGGGATAAACAACACAATAAACGAGTGGAATAATTACAAAACGGAGAAGTCAACTTGAGATTTAAACAACACAGAGGAGGAGTAATAAAATAATGAACGAAGAACACTACTTGAGAGTAAAACACACACAAAAGGAGTGGGATAAACAGAAACGAACAACTCCACTTGAGAGATAAACAACACAATAAAGGAGTGGGATAATGTCAAACGTAGAAGTCTATTAGAGTTATAAACAATACACTGAAGGAGTATGAGTATCACAAATGAAGACACTACTTGAGAGTTAAACAACACAAAAAAGGAGTGGGATAAACAACAATAACAACCTACTTGAGAGACAAACAACACAATAAAGGAGTGGGATAATGTCAAATGAGAAGTTTGAGATTTAAACAACACATGAGGAGTAATAAATAACAAACTAAGACACTACTGAGAGTTAAACAACAGTCAAAAGGAGTGGGATAAACAAACGAACAACTCCACTTGAGAGATAAACAACACAATATAGGAGTGGGATAATGTCAAACGAAGAATTCTATTAGAGATTTAAACAATACATAGAAGGAGTAGGAGTATCACAATCAAGAACACTACTGAGAGTTAAAACAACACATAAGGAGTGGGATAAACAACAATAAACTAGTGGGATAATTACAAACGGAGAAGTCAATTTGAGATTTAAACAACACATGTGAGGAGAGTAATAAAATAACTAATGAAGAACTTACTTGAGATTAAATCAAAACACAAAAGGATTTTGATAAAAAAAAAACTAACAACTCCACTTGAGAGATAAACAACACAATAAAGGAGTGGGATAATGTCAAACGTAGAAGTCTATTAGAGTTATAAACAATACACTGAAGGAGTACGAGTATCACAAACGAAGACACTACTTGAGAGTTAAACAACACAAAAAAGGAGTGGGATAAACAACAAACGAACAACTCCACTTGAGAGATAAACAACACAATATAGGAGTGGGATAATGTCAAACGAAGAAGTCTATTAGAGATTTAAACAATACACAGAAGGAGTATGAGTATAAAAAATGAAGAACACTACTTGAGAGATAAACAAGACACATAAGGAGTGGGATAAACGACACAAAAAACGAATGGGATAATTACAAATGGAGAAGTCAATTTGAGATTTAAACAACACACAGGAGGAGTAATAAAATAACGAACGAAGAAGTCTACTTTAGAGTAAAACAAAACACAAAAGGAGTTGGATAAACAACGAACGAACAACTCTACTTGAGAGATAAACAACACAATAAAGGAGTGGGATAATGTCAAACGAAGAAATCTATTAGAGATTTAAACAATACACAGAAGGAGTATGAGTATCACAATCGAAGAACACTACTTGAGAGTAACACAACACTCATAAGGAGTGGGATAAACAACACAATAAACGAGTCGATTAATTACAAACGAGAAGTTATTTGAGATTTAAACAACACATGAGGAGTAATAAATAATAAATAAGAACTACTTGAGAGTAACAACACACAAAAGGAGTGGGATAACAACAAATAACAACACTTGAGAGATAAACAACACAATAAAGGAGTGGGATAATGTCAAACGAAGAAGTTTATTAGAGATTTAAACAATACACTGAAGGAGTATGAGTATCAAAACGAAGAACACTACTAGAGTTAAACAACACACAAAAGGAGGGATAAATAACAAATAAACAACGGAGTGAGATAAACAACACAATAAAGGAGGGATAATGTCAAACGAGAAGTCAATTAGAGATTTAAACAATACACAAGGAGTATGAGTAATCACAAACTAAGACACTACTTGAGAGTAAAACAACACACAAAAGGAGGGATAAACAACAAATGAACAACTCGACTTGAGAGATAAACAACAAAATAAAGAACTGGGACAATGTCAAACGAAGAAGTCTATTAGAGAGTTAAACAATACACTGAAGGAGTATGAGTATCACAATTGAAGAACACTATTTGCGAGTTAAACAACACACATAAGGAGTGGGATAAAGAACACAATAAACGAGTGGGATAATTACAAACGGAGAAGTTAATTTGAGATTTAAACAACACACAGGAGGAGTAATAAAATTACGAACGAAGAACTCTACTTCAGAGTAAAACAAAACACAAAAGGAGTGGGATAAACAACAAACGAACAACTCCACTTGAGAGATAAACAACACAATAAAGGAGTGGATAATGTCAAACGAGAAGTTTATTAGAGATATAAACAATACATCAAGGAGTATGAGTATCACAAACGTAAGACACTACTTGAGAGTTAAACAACACAAAAGGAGTGGGATAAATAACAAACGTAACAACCCACTTGAGAGATAAACAACACAATAGGAGTGGGATAATGTCAAACTAAGAAGTCTATTAGAGATTTAAACAATAAACTGAAGGAATATTATTATCAAAATAGATGAACACTACTTGTGAGTTAAACAACACACATAAGGAGTGGGATAAACAACACAATAAACGAGTGGGATAATTACAAACAGAGTAGCCAATTTGAGATTTAAAAAACACATGTGAGGAGTAATAAATAACTAATGAAGAACTTACTTGAGAGTAAAACAACACACAAAAGGAGTGGGATAAACAACAACGTAACAACCTACTTGAGAGATAAACAACACAATAAAGGGGTGGGCTAATGTAAAACGTAGAAGTTTATTAGAGATTTAAACAATACATCAAGGAGTATGAGTATCACAAACAAGACACTACTTGAGAGTTAAACAACACATAAGGAGTGGGATAAACAACACAATAAACGAGTGGATAATTACAAACGAGAAGTTACTTGAGATTTAAACAACACATGAGGAGTAATAAAATAACTAACGAAGAACTTACTTGAGAGTAAAACAACACACAAAAGGAGTGGGATAAACAACAAACTAACAACCTACTTGAGAGATAAACAACACAATAAAGGAGGGATAATGTCAAACGAAGAAGTCTAGATAATTTAAAACAATACAAGAAGTAAATAACAATAACAACTACTTGAGACAAACAACACATACAAGGAGTGGATAAACAACACAATAAAAGTGGGATAATTACAAACGAGAAGTCAATGAGATTTAAACAACACATGAGGAGTATGAGTATCACAAACGAAGACACTACTTGAGAGTTAAACAACACACAAAAGGAGTGGGATAAACAACAAATGAACAACTCCACTTGAGAGATAAACAACACAATATAGGAGTGGGATAATGTCAAACGAAGAAGTCTATTAGAGTTATAAACAATACACAGAAGGAGTATGAGTATCACAATCATAGAACAATACTTGAGAGTTAAACAACACACATAAGGAGTGGTATAAACAACACAATAAACGAGTGGTATAATTACAAACGGAGAAGTCAATTTGAGATTTAAACAACACACAGGAGGAGTAATAAAATAAAAAATGAAGAACTCTACTTGAGAGTAAAACAACACACAAAAGGAGTGGAATAAACAACACACAAACAACCCACTTGAGAGACAAACAACACAATAAAGGAGGGATAATGTCAAACGTAGAAGTCTATTAGAGATATAAAGAATACACAGAAGGAGTATGAGTATCACAAACGAAGACACTACTTGAGAGTTAAACAACACAAAAAGGAGGGATAAACAACAAACGTAACAACCTACTTGAGAGAAAAACATCACAATATAGGAGTGGGATAATGTCAAACGAAGAAGTCTATTAGTGATTTAAACAATACACAGAAGGAGTATGAGTATCACAATCAAGAACACTACTTGAGTTAAACAACACACATAAGGAGTGGGATAAACAACACAATAAACGAGGGATAATACAAACGGAGAAGTCAATTTGAGATTTAAACAACACATGTGAGGAGTAATAAAATAGCGAACGAAGAACTCTACTTGAGAGTAAAACAACACACAAAAGGATTGGGATAAACAACAAACGAACAACTCCACTTGAGATATAAACAACACAACAAAGGAGTGAGATAATGTCAAACGTAGAAGTCTATTAGAGATATAAACAATACACTCAAGGAGTATGAGTATCACAATCGAAGAACACTACTTGAGAGTTAAACAACACACATAAGGAGTGGGATAAACAACACAATAAACGAGAGGGATAAGTACAAACGGAGAAGTCAATTTGAGATTTAAACAACACACAGGAGGAGTAATAAAATCACGAACGAAGAACTCTACATGAGAGTTAAACAACACACAAAAGGAGTGGGATAAAGAACAAACGAACAACTCCACTTGAGAGATAAACAACACAATAAAGGAGTGGGATAATGTCAAACGAAGAAGTTTATTAGATTTAAACAACAATCAAGGAGTATGAGTATCACAAACGAAGACACTACTGAGAGTTAAACAACACACAAAAGGAGGGATAAATAAATAAACAACAACTACTTGAGAGATAAACAACACAATAAGGAGGATTACAAATGGAGAAGTCAATTTGAGATTTAAACAACACATGTGAGGAGTAATAAAATAACAAATGAAGACACTACTTGAGAGTAAAACAACACACAAAAGGAGTGGAATAAACAACAATCGTAACAACCTACTTGAGAGACAAACAACACAATATAGGAGGGGATAATGTCAAACGAAGAAGTCTATTAGAGATTTAAACAATACATCAAGGAGTATGAGTATCACAATCAAGAACACTACTGAGAGTTAAACAACACATAAGGAGTGGGATAATAAACAACACAATAAACAGGGATACTTACAAACGGAGAAGTTACTTGAGATTTAAACAACACATGTGAGGAGTAATAAAATAACAATGAAGAACTTCTACTTGAGAGTAAAACAACACACAAAAGAGTGGGATAAACAACAACGTAACAACCTACTTGAGAGATAAACAACACAATAAAGGAGGATAATGTCAAACGAAGTTTATTAGAGATATAAACAATACATCAAGGAGTATGAGTATCACAAACGTAAGACACTACTGAGAGTTAAAACAACACAAAAGGAGGGATAAACAACAAACTAACAACCTACTTGAGAGATAAACAACACAATATAGGAGTGGGATAATGTCAAACTAAGAAGTCTATTAGAGATTTAAACAATACATCAAGGAGTATGAGTATCACAATCAAAGAACACTACTTGAGAGTTAAACACACATAAGGAGTGGGTTAAGCAACACAATAAACGAGTGGGATAATTACAAACGCAGAAGTCAATTTGAGATTTAAACAACACACAGGAGGAGTAATAAAATAACAAACGAAGAACTCTACTTGAGAGTAAAACAAAACACAAAAGGAGTGGGATAAACAACAAACGAACAACTCCACTTGAGAGATAAACAACACAATATAGGAGTGGGATGATGTCAAACGAAGAAGTCTATTAGAGATTTAAACAATACACTCAAGGAGTATGAGTATCACAATCGAAGAACACTACTTGAGAGTTAAACAACACACATAAGGAGTGGGATAAACAACACAATAAACGAGTGGGATAATGTCAAACGGAGAAGTAATTTGAGATTTAAACAACACATGAGGAGTAATAAAAACGTAAGAACACTACTGAGAGTAAAACAACACACAAAAAGGAGGGATAAATAACAAACAATTTACTTGAGAGATAAACAACACAATAAAGGAGGATAATGTCAAATAAGAAGTTTATTAGAGATTTAAACAATACATCAAGGAGTATGAGTATCAAAATCATAGAACAATACATGAGAGTTAAACAACACACATAAGGAGTGGGATAAACAACACAATAAACGAGTGGGATAGTTACAAACGGAGAAGTCAATTTGAGATTTAAACAACACACAGGAGGAGTAATAAAATAACAAACGAAGAACTCTACATGAGAGTAAAACAAAACACAAAAGGAGTGGGATAAACAACAAACGAACAACTCCACTTGAGAGATAAACAACACAACAAAGGAATGGTATAATGTCAAACGTAGAAGTCTACAGATTTAAACAATGCACTCAAGGAGTATGAGTATCACAATCGAAAAACACTACTTGAGAGTTAAACAACACACATAAGGAGTGGGATAAACAACACAATAAACGAGTGGGATAATTACAAACGGAGAAGTCAATTTGAGATTTAAACAACACACAGGAGGAGTAATAAAATAAAAAATGAAGAACTCTACTTGAGAGTAAAACAACACACAAAAGGAGTGGAATAAACAACAATCGAACAACTCCACTTGAGAGATAAACAACACAATAAAGGAGTGGGATAATGTCAAACGTAGAAGTCTATTAGAGTTATAAACAATACACTGAAGGAGTATGAGTATCACAAACGAAGACACTACTTGAGAGTTAAACAACACACAAAAGGAGTGGGATAAACAACAAACGAACAACTCCACTTGAGAGATAAACAACACAATATAGGAGTGGGATAATGTCAAACGAAGAATTCTATTAGAGATTTAAACATACATTGAAGTAGTGTGAGTATCAAAATCATAGAACAATACATGAGAGTTAAACAACACACATAAGGAGTGGGATAAACAAAACAATAATCGAGTGGGATAATTACAAACGGAGAAGTCAATTTGAGATTTAAACAACACACAGGAGGAGTAATAAAATAAAAAATGAAGAACTCTACTTGAGAGTAAAACAACACACAAAAGGAGTGGAATAAACAACAATCGAACAACTCCACTTGAGAGATAAACAACACAATAAAGGAGTGGGATAATGTCAAACGTAGAAGTCTATTAGAGTTATAAACAATACATCAAGGAGTATGAGTATCAATCTAAGAACACTACTTGAGAGTTAAAACAACACACATAAGGAGGGATAAACACAATAAACGAATGGGATAATTACAAACGGAGAAGTCAATTTGAGATTTAAACAACACACAGGAGGAGTAATAAAATAAAAAATGAAGAACTCTACTTGAGAGTAAAACAACACACAAAAGGAGTGGAATAAACAACAAACTAACAACCTACTTGAGAGATAAACAACACAATAAAGGAGTGGGATAATGTCAAACGAGAAGTCTAGAGATTATAAACAATACATCAAGGAGTATGAGTATCACAAACGTAAGACACTACTGAGAGTTAAACAACACAAAAGGAGTGGGATAAATAACAAAACAACAACCCACTTGAGAGATAAACAACACAATATAGGAGTGGGATAATGTCAAACTAAGAAGTCTATTAGATTTAAACAATACATCAAGGAGTATGAGTATCACAATCAAGAACACTACTGAGAGTTAAACAACACACATAAGGAGTGGGATAAACAACACAATAAACGAGTCGGATAATTACAAACTGAGAAGTCAATTTCAGATTTAAACAACACACACACACTAATTCCCTAGTCCCTATCCTCACTAACAAAAAAAATGGCAAACGAAGACTTTCTGCTTTGTCTGGTGCTTCTTCTATGCGGGGCCGTCAACCAAATTTCCTTTTTAGCGGCTAATCCCCTAATGGGAATTGGAAGAACAACCAAAGTTTACAAACATCAAGAAAAATTCTCATAAAGTGCATATGGTTTACACAGATGGGAGATCAAAGTTCCGTCGAGTACATCTCCCAAGGTCCACGCCCAAAGTGAATGTATTTTGGCGGGTAGCTCACGCAGGTCTGCCAAGCCGCTTTGAAATGAGGCCAAGATCTTCAAACTATCACTGCCAAGAAAAGTTGGCTCATTCTACGCACTCACATTTAGTGCATCGAGACTCAGGGCAAGCAGGATGGTGTCAGATGTTTCGGCACACCGCAGATCGGGTGACCTCCTCAGTAGACTTTACAGTAGCAACGGTGGGCGACTCACGCTGGGGGATTCAAGGCTAATCAATGTCAGCATTTTGATCTTCACAATCCAACACAAGAGGATCCCGCGACCTTGTCGGATGTCAGTTGCCATTAAAGAACTGGCTTCCGGGCTCACCAGAGCAAAATATGGTCAAGAATGGTGCGATTTGAGGAAATCCACACCGCTGTTCAACTCGTCTCATGGTGTCCTAATCCTCCCTAAACAAGAAGACTAGCCCCTCTTCCTCGGATGGATCATGTAGTCACTGGAAGTCGTTAAGTTCATCGACCCAAGTACCAACGCACTGGCTGTAAAGTCGCCGCCAGAACCAGTCAGGCGAGAGGCCGAGCTCGTTATCGCAATCGCGGGCCAAGAGAGTCTACAGCCTTCGCTTCATCGAGATGCAAAGAACTACCGCTACTGCTCAATGATGGTCAGAAAGCTACCGGCAGAGATAAGTTCACGCCCATTCAAATCAAGGAAGGGAAGTTCCAGCATTCAACTTAAGTTTACAATACATCTGACGTAACAAGATCAAGTATCTCAGTCAGATTATCACACCAGGTCGGATTTACATCGAGCCTTCCGTAACCGTTGGATTGGATGAGGTTCGTGTTTTCCTGGCCAAGCAAGCTAAAGAGTTTTATAAGCAAGCTATTCAGCAAAGAAGTGAGATATATGTAAGAGGAGTTCTAGATCTGCATTGCAAGAACTATCAAAAAGAGAAAGATCAGGTGTTAATTAAAAAAAAAAAAAAAAAAAACCAATGTGGAGGGAGTAATAAAATAAAGAAGGAAGAATCACCGAGAGTAAATCACACCCAAAAGGAGTGGGATAAACAACAAACCAACAACTCCACTTCGAGATAACAACACAATAAAGGAGTGATAATGTCAAATCTAAGAAGTTTTATTAGAGATTTAAAACAATACATCAAGGAGTATGAGACTACAATCAAGAACACTACTTGAGATTTAAACAACACACATAAGGAGTGGGATAAACAACAATAAACGGTAGTGGGAATAATACCTATAACCTGAAGTCAATTGAGATTTAAAAACACATGTGAGGAGTAACAAATAACGAATCTAAGAACTCCAACTTGAGAGTAAAAAAACAAATGCAAAAGGAGGATAAAAACAAAACTAACAACTCCACTTGAGAGATAAACAACAATAAAGGAAGTATAATGTCAAACGGTTTATTGTAGATTTAACAATAATCAAGGAGTATGAGTATCAAAAATCAAGAACACTACTGAGAGTTAAACAACACAACATAAGGGGAGTTAGATAAACAAATAACAATAAACGGCATCGGGATACTTCAAACGAGAAGTCTATTTGAGATTTAAACAAGACATGAGCAATAAAATAACGAACTAAGAATCAACTCTACTTGAGAGTAAACAAACACAAAAAAAGGAGTGGGATAAACAAACAAACGTAAGAACCCTACTTGAGAAATAAAAAACATACCAAAGGAGGATAGTGTCAAATCTAAGAAGTCTATTCGAGACTTAAACAATACGTATGAGTATGAAAATGTAAAACTAAGAACACTACTTTAGAAAGTTAAACAATATTCAAAAGGAGTGGGATAACAACAAACAAACAACCTACCAGAGATAAACAAACACAATAAAGGAGGATTATGTCAAAACAAAGAAGTTCAAGTATATTTAACAATAAATCAAGGAGTATAAGTATCAAAGTCAAGAACACTACTGAGAGTTAAACAACACACATAAGGAGGGATAAAACAATAAAACGATCAAGTGTTAATTACAAAAATGAGCAGTCAATTGAGATTTAAATACAAAATGTGAGGAGTACATAATCAACGAAGAACTCTACTTGAGAGTAAAAACAAAAACACAAAAGGAGAGGGATAAACAACAAACCAACAACTTACTAGAGATAAAAACATACTCAAAAGAGTGTGATAAAGAAGGCCCAAGAAGTCTATAAGATATTTAAACAATGCATCAAGGAGTATGAGTATCAAATCAAGAATACTACTTGAGAGTTAAACAACTCACATAAGGAGTGGGATAAACAAATACAATAAACGAAAGTGATAATTATAAATTGTGGGAAGTCACTTGAGATTTAAACAATGTCAATGTGAGGAGTAATAAATAACGAACGTAAGAATTCTACCGAGTAAATCAAGACCCAAAAGGAGGGGATAAACAACAAAAACTAACAACTCACTTGAGATAAACAACACAATAAAGGAGTGGGATAATGTCAAACGGTTAAAGTCTATTAGGAGATTTAAACAATACATCGAAGGAGTATGAGTATCAAGCTAACAGAAGAACACTACTTGAGAGTTAAAACAACACAATATAAGGAGGATAAACCAAAACAATAAACAGTGGATAATTATAACCAGAAGTCAATTTGAGATTTAAACAACTCACTGGGGGAGGAGTAATAAAATAACGAATTCAAGAACTCTAATGCTAGAGTAAAAAAACACAAAGCGATGCATGTATTAAACAAACTAAATTACCCACTTGAGATATAAACAAATAATAACAACGGAGCGACACGTCAAACGTAAGAAGTCTATTAGAGATTTAAACAATACAATCAAGGAGGAAGGAGTATCACAATAAGAACACTACTTCGAGAGCAAACAACACACAGCGGAGCTCAAGGTCGCCAATTAGGGAGCTTCACCTTTATTCATTGGATACCCTTACTTTTCCTTCACCTTCTTTATGCTGATGATGTGATTATTTTTGCGGTGGCTACTTACCGCGAATTGCCTACTATTTCTAGGATCCCGAAAAATATGTCGCTGCTCTGGACAACACTTCACCCTCGTAAGTCTGTGGCTTGCCTTATACTTTTCACCGAAATGAAGAACCACTTCTAGCAGTAATCATGGATATTATCGAGGGTCACCTTCCTTTCACGATTTGGGAGTTCCACTTCTTCCTGCGGGGGCACCTGGACTTGTCATTTGCTAACCTCGCGACCGATTCCAGAAAGTTTAGCAATGGAAGGCACTTTCTCTATGGCTCTACTGCTTACGTTTTGTTCAATCGTTGATCCAGTGGGATCTTTTGTACACTCTATGATGGTTTATCGCTGGCCTTGACTCTTCTGCCGTATGGATGCCGGCATTCAATTTCGTCTAAACCGGGATACTCTAAAGTTATAAAGATCGATTTTCATCTCTCGGAAGCGCTTGTTGTGCTCCAAAGTCCTGAGGGTGGTCTTGGTATTCGCTTCCGTTGCCGCTAATAAGGCGATCTTTCGCCTTCGCTTGGGATATTCAGTCGGAAGGTTCCATATTCAGATATCTTTCGCCAACAAGCCAGATGCTTCTCACGCCCATAATGCTTTCCTCGATTCGTTCGATTTAAGGATCGCTTCCCCACACTTCAATCCAAGTCTAGATGGTTAGCGTGTCAAGGCTCTCACCACGCTCGCTTGATGATCGCTCACACAAAGATTATGACGTAATTGGTATTCATTCATCTTCTAAGATCACTGAAATCAGGCTTCAGTATCGGACTCCTACCGTCACTTTGACGGTTCCAGACGGCTTTTCCGTATGTTACCGGGCGACATCTCTCTCCTATCATCCTGCTCCATCCGGTTCTCGATACTGATCTGGACCTAATCTCAGATCATTCGATTTTCTACCATGTCATCACCATACCGCTTCGCAAGATCGACCGGGATCTTGATAAGGGCCTTTTTATCCCAATTCCCTGCCGTTTCCATCACATTGAAGGCTATTTATGGTGTTCTTCCAACTATTGAGAACCGCGTGGCTCAAGGTTTTGTCGGTCCTTCTGCGTGTGTTTTTGCTACGCCGCTACGGATTGCCGCGACCACGATCGGGGTCTCTCGTCCGCTCACCCTACTTATCCGGGCACTCTATTCGGGCCTTTCCCGTGTCTCTTTCGAGATTGCTTTAGTTTTGAGAGCTTCAAGAGGCGCCACGGGTCAACATTTTAGCCTCGTGACTTTCAGGCTGCCTTTGCCTGCGGACGCAGCATTCGCGCTTCGGGATCGCTGCTAATCGCTGCTTATTCGATGGTGTTCCAAGCCAGCATTCTATTTCGTCACCATTCGGAGTCTCAGAAGTGGTGCTAATTCCCCACCTTCGGTTTCACGGCTACAATCGTTGATTTACAAGTCCTGTCTTTCGCAGATCTGGCGCGGGTGCCCGCCAAGTCAACAGATATCATCGAGGTCCGATGGCATCCCCTCTCCCGGACGGATTGCCAGCCGCAACACGACAGTTCTGCCGCCCCTCGCCCTCTAACGCGGGCCGGGTTTTGTGAGATCCAAAACAAATTGACGGGTCACGTAAATCACCGGTACGCTTTATGCTTTGAAGCCGAGTTATCGGCGTTATGATTGGCATTGAATTGGCTCGCACCGTGGCTGGAATAAGATTCGTCGGGAGATGATTCACTATGTAGCTAATTTGCTCACAGTACTAACTCTGGCCCCATGGAAATTCCTAACCGCTGCTATCGATTTCTCTCTCACAGCGTGACATGGATTTTCTGTGTGTCTTCATATTTTTCGTGAAGGCAACACTGCCGATGCCTTCTCAAAGGATCTGGTTTCCTTCTCCGATGTCATTCACCTCACATACACAGGACACGTACGGCTTAATTTTATTATAGTTTCCGTGAACGCTAACGCCAGGGACATTCTCTTTCCTACCCATGGGTTTTTCCTAATCGGGTTTTTCCATGACTGGTTTTAACGAGGCTCATGAAGGCAACCATGGATCACCATCCCAAGTTATGTTATTTTTTTGTTTCTTTTGCTCACTAATTTGTTTCAAGGCCAGAATCAGCCTCGTGGGGTTCCATTGCACCCTACTACGCTTTTGTACTCTTTATTTTATTAATATATGCTCTATTTATGAAAAAAAAAACAACACACATAAGGAGTGGGATAAATAACAAACAACTCCACTCGGAGAGATAAACAACACAAAGGAGTGGGATAATGTCAATCAAGAAATTACCGAGATTTAAACAAGATCAAGGAGTATGAGTATCAAAATCAAGAACACTACTTGAGAGTTAAACAACACACACATGGAGTTAGACAAACAACACAATAAATGACTGATAATTACAAACGGCAGTCAATGAGATTTAAAACAACACATGTGAAATAGTGTGATAAATAATCAACGCAAGAACTTACCGAGAGCAAAACAAAACACAAAAGGAGTGGGATAGACAACAAAAACTAACAACCTTAATTTTCTGAGAGAACAAAAACACTAAAGGAGGGATATGTCAACCAAGAAGTCTATTCGAGACTTAAACAAAACACAAAAGGAGGGAGCAGTGTCAAACGGCTAGAACACTACTTCAGAGTTAAAAACATTCAAAAGGAGGACAAACAAATAAAACAAACAACCTACTTGAGAGATAAACAACACAATAAAGGAGGATTATGTCAACAAAGAAGTCTATTAGATATTAAAACAATACACCAAGGAGAGGCACGTCAAGAACACTATTTCGGTAGCAACAACACACATAAGGAGTGGGACAACAAACAATAAACGCATCGTTAATGGCAATGGAGAAGCTGACGAGATTTAAACAAAGACACAGGAGGAGTAATAATATACCTAACGTAACTTACTTGAGAGTAAACAAAAAACACAAAGGAGAGGGATAAACAACAAACTAACAATCGCATTTTTAGAGATAAAAAACACACTAAAAGAGTGGGATAAAGGTCAACCCAGCAAAGTCATAAGAGATTTAAATACGCATCAAGGAGTATGAGATTACAATCAAGAATACTTGAGAGTTAAACAACTCAAGAGGACAAAACAACAATAAACGCAGTGGGATAATTATAAATGCTGTCAATTTGAGATTTAAACACACGTGAGGAGTAATAAAATAGAACTAAGAACTCCTTCAGTAAATCAAGACCCAAAAGGAGTGGGATAAACAAACTAACAACTCCACTGAAAGAGATAAATAACACAATAAAAGTGTGTATAATGTCAAACGGAAGAAGTCTATTAGAGATTTAAAATAACACATCAAGGAGTATGAGTATCACAATCAAGAAATTACTTGAGAGTTAAACACAATACAAGGAGGACAAACAACAACAAAACGAGTGGAATAATTATAGCGTGAAGTCAATTTGAGATTTAAACAACACACGTGAGGAGTAATAAAATAACGAATCTAAGAACTCTACCGAGAGTAAAAACAAAACACAAAAGGAGTGGGATAAACAACAAACTAACAACTCCACTTCGAGAAATAAAAACACCAAAGGAGTGGATAGTGTCAACCAAGAAGCCTATTCTCGAGACTCAAACAACAAGGCTTAAGGAGTAATGAAAGTATTACAAACTAAGAACACTACTAGACTTAAAAAGATTCAAAAGGATTGATAAACAACAAAACAAACAACTCCACCTCCGAGAGATAAACAATACAATAAAGGAGAGGGATTATGTCAAACAAAGAAGTCTATTAGATATTTAACAATACAATCATGGAGTATCAAGATCAAAGTCGTAAAAAACACTACTTCGAGAGCAACAACACAATACAAGGAGTGGGACAAACAACAGGCAACATCGGGTTAATTATAACCCAAAGCCAATTTGAGACGTAAATGAAAGACATGGAGGAGGCTGTATAACGGAATTCAAGAACTCTACTAGAGCAAAACAAAACACAAAAGGAGAGGGATAAACAAATAAACAGAATAATCGCATTTTGAGAGATAAAAACACACTAAAAGAGTGGACAAAGGTTAAATTCAAGAAGTCTATAAGAGATTTAAACAATGCAATCAAGGAGGAGTATCACAATCAAGAATACTACTGAGAAATAAACAACTCACATAAGGAGCGGGATAAACAACACAAACGAAAGGGATAATATAACAAATAATTTGAGACGAACAACACATGTGAGGAGTAATAAATAACGTAACGTAAATCCCTTACCTAGAGTAAATTGACCAAAAGGACGGGATAAACAACAAAACTAACAACCTCTTGAGATAAACAACACACAAAGGAGGATAATGTTAAACTAAGAAACGTATCGAGATTTAAATAATACACTGGCGATTGCGATATCACAACTGCACTACTGAGTAGTTAAACAACACACTTAAGGAGTGACAAAAAATAAAATAAACGAGTGGGATAATTATAAATGCCAAGTCAATTAAGATTTAAAACAAACAGCACCATGTAGTGCACAAAACAAAGAACGAAGAACTCAGAGTAAATCAAGACCCAAAAGGAGGGATAAACAACAAACGTAAATAACCCACTTGAGAGATACATAACACAAATGAAGGAGTGGGATAATGTCAAACAAAGTCACAGAGATTTAAACAATACAATCAAGGAGTACAGTATCACAAATCGGAGAACACTACTTGGAGAGCAAACAAATACACATAAGGAGTGGGATTTTTTTCATAAATAGTATATATTAAATAAAAAGTAAAAGAGTACAAAGCGTAAAAGAGATTATAAAATGAAACCTACACAAAGTAAGCTACCCAAACAAGTGAAACAAATAAAGAAACAAAATAATATAACGATCAAGGTGATTCAAGGAAGAAATCACAAGCTCAAGAAACTTCAGCCATGGAAAAACCTAAAGGGGAAAAACTCATGGCCGGGAAAAAGAGTGCTCGAAAGCAAGAAGCGTTATGAAACTTATATAATAAGGTAAACTGACATGTCTCTCGTATGGAGGTCGAATGACATCAAAAGGAGAAGTCCAAACCTCCGTGATCCAACTTTGAGAGAGCATCAATCAGGTCATTTCAATAAAAATAAGGAGACAATCTGAAAAATCCATGTCACGCATAAGGAGCTTGTGAGCCACAGCCAACGTTCCGAATTTCCATGGGACCGAAGCAGCACCATGAGAGCAAATTCATACATAAGCAGAATCTCTGCCTCCAACCAAATCTTATTCCACCCCGTGTGAGCCAATTCAATGCCAATCATAACCGCAAGTAATCCTCAAGCCAGCATGCTGCACTCAACATTTACAAAGCAAACCCATCACTACCATTGAATTCTAAAAAACCCAAACACAAAGAGAGGAGCCAGATGGCAAGAGAATCTCCATCCGTGTTGCATTTAATCCATCCCTAGAGGGGGATACCATCTACCTCAATGATATCTCGTGACTTGTAAGGCACCTTGAATACTAAAAAAGAATGGGCGACTTCAGAATCAACTTGATTATTGTGCCATAGAACCAAGAGGGGAACAGCCTTTACAAGACTCAAATCAAGCAAAATAATGCCCAGAAATGTGAACACCATCAAATAAGCAACCATTGCGCCGCACCAAAGCACCCAAATGCCCGCCACAAAGGCAAGACGCCTACAAAGAGAGAATCCGAGAGCCAAAAATGTCAATTCCACGGCATATAAATGTAAGCTTCCAAAACCAAAGCAATCTCTAAAGGAACTCAAAGATCAAATAGAGTATGCCGTGACAATTGAAAGTGAACGACAAGAGACCAAAGAATGGTCTCTGCAATCCATAGCATAGCAAAAACACAACACCATGACCAATAAAAACTGCCAGAAAGCCCCGCGCTTCTTGGCTGAAGTCGGGAATATCACCACAACAAATTTCTTTTCCAAACGCGACAGACCATCGGGTGGGATAAAAAAGGAGCCCACATTCAAGATCCTGCACAATCTTAAGGAAACGCGGCCGCAAAGAGTGACAAAGTCATTGCAGAAATTTAACTGCCCAGAGATTCAGCCCAGACACGAGTATCGTAACCAGATAGCTGTATGATGGGAGGTAAATGTCGCGAAAATATCTCGAAAGCTACACGCAAATGCATTCCAAACCAAATTCAAATGGAAAGTCCAACATTTTAAATAGTGGAACTTCAAGTGATGCCAAGATGAACAGAATACCACCCCAATCAAGAATACCGTGAAAGCCAAGCCAAATCATCGCCGTAAACGTAGCTGAGGCTCTCACACGCTAACTATCTGTATTTGGATTGAAGTGTGGAACAACTTAACCAAAACCAAATCGAGGAAGCAACATAAGAGCGTAAGGGTAAAGATGCCGAAGAAAACGCCGGTGGAAGAGAGTCAGACATGGAACCTTCAAGGTTTCAAATATCTCAAGTAAGACGAGAAAGATACGCCTTATTAGCAAAGAATTCAGAGAACGAATACACAAGACTACCTCGACTTTTGAGCACAACAACGCTCTAAGAGATAGAAGTTTATGTTTTCGTAGTATCCCCGCTTTTGACGAGAAATGACAAAGATCCATACGCTAAGAAGAGTCAAAGCGCCAACGATAAACTATCATAGAAAGTGTACAAAAGATCCTCGATCAATGGATGAACAAGACATAAAACGACTCTACCATAGAGAGAGAGAAGTGCCTTCCATTTACTAAACTTTTCTAGAATCGAGTCCGCAAGGGATTGTAGTAAATGATGTCCTAGGTGTCCTACCAAAGTGGAACTCCAAACACGTGAAAGGAAGGCACCGACAATATCCATGATTCCGCACAAGTGGTTCTTCCCACTCGGGTGAGAAAAGTACCAAGATAAGCCCCGGACTTCCGTGAGGATCAAGTGTCAGTTCCACCAAGCAAAGACATTTTTCCAAAGATCCTAAGAATAGTCCCCACACCGCAAAAGAGTGGGCCCCTGCAAAAATAATCACATCATCCGGTGACAAAGAAGGTGAGAAGGAAAAGTAAGAGATTGTCCAATGAATAAAGGAGTGAGTCTCAATTGGCAGCCTCAGAGAAGCTGCTAAGAATCTCTCCTCAAGGATGCAAAAGAGAAGAGGGGAAGAGGATCCCTGACGCAACTTCCCGAGAACAGCCAAAAGGCCTTTTCCGGAGCCCCACATCGTAACCGGTGAGCTTTTGCCGAGTGAAGAATATGTGGACAATTCAAATCAACAAAGGTAGAAGAGAAACTAAGGCTTGTGGAGAACCGCCAAAGAAAGTCCCACTTATATCAGCGCTTTTCCTGATGTCAACCTTCAACACCGACATTCCTTATCTGCTTGAGATTATCCTATCACCTTTATTGTGTGTTTATCTCAGGAATTGTTCATGAAAGAAGCTTATCCCACCTTGTTTTCAGAAAATGTTGCCGTTATATTATTCTGTGTCGCTTAAATCTCAAATTGCCTCTCATTCTATAATTATCCCACTGCTTATCGGTGTTGTTATCCCACTCTTTGATGTGAGTTGTTTAATCCTCAAGCAGTATTCTTCGATTGTGATACCTATACTCCTTTAAGGATTACACAAACAAAGAAATGTGGTGTGGGATAAGGAGTGGATAAACAACACAATAAAGGAGTGGGACAATTACAAAATCTGACAAGTCAATTTGAGATTTAAATAAATACACATGAGGAGTAATAAATAACTAACCAAGAACTCTACTGAGACAAAAACACAAAAGGAAAGCGATAAATAAAAATGTAACAACCCAATTGAGAGATAAACAACTAAATAAAGGAGTGATAATGTCAACGTAAGAAGTCTATTAGATATTTAAACAATACACCAAGGTGTATGAGTATCAAAATCAAGAACACTACTGAGTTCAACACAATAAGGAGTGGGATAAACAACACAATAAACGAGTGATAATTACAAACTATAGTCAATTCGAGATTTAAACAACACACATGAGGAGTAATAAAATAACTAACCAAGAACCTACTGAGAGTAAAACAGAAACACAAAAGGAGTGTGTCAAACAACATACGAATAACCCACTTGGAGAGATAAAACACTAAAGGATCTGGATAGTGTCAATCAAGAAGTCTATTCGAGATTTAAGCAATTCATAGAAGGAGTAATATATCACAAACGAAGAACACTACCAGAAATAAAACAAATACATATAAGGACTTTGATAAACAACAATATAAATGAGGATAATTACAACCAGGAAGCTGAATGGATTTAAACAACACATAGGAATAGTAATACAGTCAACGAATCAAGAACTCTACTTCGAGAGTAAAACAAAACACAAAAGGAGTGGGGATAAACAACAAACCTAATTACTCCACTCTGAAAGAGATAAACAACACAATAAAGGAGTGGAAACTGCCAAACCTAAGAAGTCTATGAGATATTTAAATACATCAAGGAGTATGAGTGTCAAATTGAAGAACACTACTTGAGAATTAAAAAAGACATACGAGGGGATAAACAACACAATAAAGAGGGACAATTACAAACGCGAGAAGTCAATTTGAGATTTAAACAATACAATAATAGGAGTAATAAATAACGACCTAAGAACTCTACTTCGAGATAAAACAAACACAAAAGGAGGATAAACAAAAACTAACCCAATCGAGAGAGATAAACAACACAATAAAAGGAGGATAATTTCAAAATCAAGAAGTCTACGACATTTAAACAATACACCGAAGGAGTACATGAGTATCAAAAATCAAGAACACCTACTTGAGAGTTCAACAACACACATAAGAGAGGATAACAAATACAATAAACCCAGTGTGTGATAATTACAAAAACAGAGAAGTCAATTTGAGATTTAAACAACACACAGGAGGAGAAATAAAATAACGAACGAAGAACTCTTCCTACTTGAGAGTAAAACAAAACACAAAAGGAGTGGGTCAAAACAATTACACTAACAACTCCACTTGATAGATAAAAAACACACTAAAGGAGTGGGGATAGTGTCCAATCAAGAAATCTATTCGAGGATATTTAAGCAATTCAATCAGTATGAGTATGAGTATCACAAATTCGAAGAACACTACTTGAGAGTTAAACATGACACATATATGACTTTGATAAACAAATACTATAAATGAGGGATAACTAAACGAGAAGTCAATTTTGAGATTTAAACAATACATGAGGAAGAGTAATAAATAATGCAAACGAAGAACTTCTACTGAGAGTAAAACAAAAACACAAAAAAGGAGGGATAAACAACAAACGCATCACCACTTCCACTCGAGAGATACAAACACAATAAAGGAATGAGATAATGTCAAACTAAGAAGTCTATGAGATATTTAAACAATACACTCAAGGAGTATGGAGTTACAAAAATCAAGAACACTACTTGAGAAAGCTCAAAAAGTCACATAAGGAGTGGGATAAAACAAATACAATAAATCCAGTGGGACAGGCATTACAAACTGACAAGTCAATTTGAGATTTAAACAACACACATGAGGGAGAGTAATAAAATAACGAATTAAGAACTCTACTGGAGAGAGTTAAACAAAAACACAAAAGGAGTGGGATAAACAAAAAACTAATGTTCCAATCCCCTGAGAGACAAACAACTAAAATAAAAGGAGGATAATGTCAAATTCTAAGAAGTCTACATATGATAGGGTTAAACAATACATCAAGGTGGCTTTAGTATCAAAAATCAGAAGAAACACTACTGAGAGTTCAAATGACACAGAAGGAAGAGTGGGGATAAACAACAACAACAAACGAAAATAAGCAATTACAAACGGGAGAAGTCACTTGAGACGAAACAACACACATGTAGGGGAGGCTGAAATAACGAATCTAAGAACTCTACTTGAGAGTAAAACAAACACACAAAAGGACTGCACAAACAACATAATGAACAACTCCACTCGAGAGAGATAAAACAATTAAGGCCAAAGGATCTGGGATAAGGTCAAAAGAAGAAGTTCATTCAGATATTTAAGCACCATAGAAGGAGGCGAGCATCAGTAGCAAAATCGAAGAAATACTACTTTGTAGTTCAACAACATACATAAGGACTTTGATAAACAAATACTTGCAATAAATGAGTGGGGAGTAATTACAACCCGAGAAGTCAATTTGACGATTTAACACAATAATATTAGGAATAGTAATAAAATAACGAATCAAGAACTCTTACTTTAGAGTAAAAACAAACACAATAAAAGAGGATAAACAATGAAACGCACTACCTAATTTACCAGAGACAAAACAACAATGCCAACAAAGAAGCGGAAATCACAACAAGGGTAAGTCTATGAGATATTTACCAATTACACCAAGGAATATGAATATCACAACCAAGAACACTACCAGAACATAAACAAGACACATAAGTGAGGGATAAACAACACAAATAAAGGAGGACACCATAAACGGAGAAGCTAATTAGATTTAAACAACACATGAGACCATAAAATAAAGACCAAGAACTTCTACTGAGAGAGTTAAAACAAACACAAAAGGAGGGATTAATACAAAACTAACAAACTCCAATTGAGAGATAAACAAATACAATAAAGGAGTGTGATAATGTCAAATGAAGAAGTTTGCTAGATATTTAAACAATATACCAAGGAGGTGAGCATCAAAATTTAAGAACACTACTTCGAAAGAGTTCAACAACACAGGTAAGGAGGGAGCAAACAAATACTAAATAAACGAAAAGGGATAATTACAACCGGAGAAAGCCACTTGAGATTTAAACACAGATGTGAGGAGTAATAAAATAACGAATAAGAACTTTCTACTGAGAGTAAAACAAAACACAAAAGGAGGTAACAAACAACATAACCTGGAAATAACCTAATTGAGAGATAAACAACACACTAAAGGAGTGGGATAAAGGTCAAAATCTAAGCTTCATTCGAGATATTTAAGCAATACATGTAAGGAGTATGAGTATCACAAACTGAAGAACACTACTGAGAAAGTTAAACAATGACAGTTATGAGGCGACTTTGATAAACAACACTATAAATGAGTGGATAACTACAAACGGAGAAGTCAATTTTGAGATTTAAACAACACATAGAAGAGGGCAATAAAATAACAAAATCAAGAACTCTACTTGAGAGTAAACAAAACTCACAAAAGGAGCGGATAAACAACACAACACTACTCCACTTGAGAGGGCAAAACAACACAATAAAAGGAATGAGGATAATGTCAAACTAAGAAGTCTTATGAGATATTTAAACAATACATCAAGGAGCAGTGGAGTATCTAAAATCAAGAACACTACTTTGAGAATTGTTAAACAACAGTCATATGAGCCATGGGATAAACAAACACAATAACAGCGAGGACAATTACAAACGGATAAGCCACCTGAGATTTTATCAAAACAACACAGAGGAGAATAAATAAATTAACGAACCTAAACTCTTACTTGAGAGTTAAACAAAACACAAAAGGCGTGGGATAAACAACAAACGTAACAACTCTCAACTTTGAGAGATAAACAACAATAATGGAGTGATAATGTCAACGTAAGAAGTCTAGTAGATATTTAAACAATACATCAAGGTATATGAGTGTCAAAAATCAAGAACACTATCTTGGAGAGTTCAACATGACACATAAGAAGGGATAAACAACACAATAAACGAGGTGATAATTACAAATGTAGGAAGTCAATTTGAGATTTAACAACACACACAGGAGGAGAAATAAATAACCTAATCTAAGAACTCTACTGAGAGTTAAAACAAAACACAAAAAGGAGTGTGTCAAACAACATAATGTAACAACTCCACTTTCGAGATAAACAACACACTCAAAGGAGTAAGGATGTCAAACGAAGCAGTTTACTGAGATATTTCAAGCACTACAATGTAAGGAGTATGGAGTATCAAGCAAACTAAGAACACTACTTGAGAGTTAAACAACACATATAAGGACTTCGGATAAACAACACCATAACCCAGCGGGATAATTACCCACTGAGAAGTCAATTTGAGATTAAAACAACACAATAAGGAATAGTAATAAAATAACGTAACCTAAGAACCTCTTTACTTAGAGTAAAACAAAAAAACACAAAAAGGAGTGGGATAAACAAATAAAACCACCTTCCACTCTGAGAGACAAACAATACAATAAAGGAGTGGGATAATCACAAACCACAGAAGTTTCACATGTAGATATTTAAAACAATACATCAAGGAGTATGGGAGGCCAAAATTGGAAGAACACTACTTCGAGAATTAAAAAAGACACATAAGGAGTGGGGATAAAACAAATAACAATAAAGGAGTGGGACAATTACAAACGGAGAAAAATGCAATTTGAGATTTAAACACACACAAGAGGAGTAATAAAATAATCTAACCAAGAAATCCTACTTGGAGAGTTAAACAAAACACAAAAAGGAGGATAAAACTAAAACTAACAACCCACTGAAAGATAAACAAATACAATAAAGGAGGGGATAATGTCAAACTAAGAAGTTTATGTAGATATTTAAAACAATACATCAAGGAGTATGAGTATCAAAATCAAGAACACTAGCCTTTGGAGAGTTCAACAACACACATAAGAAAGAGGATAAACACACACAAACGCAGTGGGATACTACAAACTGAAAAGAAGTCACTTGAGACAAATACATGAGGAGTACAAATAACGAATAGCAACTTATTTGAGAGTAAAACAAAACACAAAAGGAGGGATAAATAACAACTACTATTTACTTAGAGATAAACGAATACAACAAGGAGGATAATGCAAACGTGAGAAGCTACTTGCTTTGAGATTTAAACAATAAATCAAGTGAGTGGGCTGAAAAAGCCAAAATTCCACAGAATACTACTTGACACTAAAAAATGACAATATGTGAGGGATAAATAAATACAATTACAAAATGTAAAAAGCTAATGGAGACGGGGGCAACATGGTCATGAGGAGGTAATAAAATAACGAACGTAAGAACTTTACTTGAGAGTTAAAACAAAATACAAAAAGTGAGTGGGTCAAACAGATTACATACGCAACAACCCACTGAGAGAGACAAAAAACACAATAAAGGAGGATAATGGTCCAACTAAGAAGTCTATTCGAGATTTAAATAATCAACCTCAAGTATGAGCATGGGAGTATCACAATCAAGAAACACTACTTTGAGAGTTAAACAACACACATATGAGGGGATAAACAAATACTACAAATTTAAAGTGGGATACCTCAAACCGAGAAGACACTTTGAGATTTAAACACACATGAGGTGTAAAATAATCTAATCTAAGAATCCTCTACTTGAGAGTAAAACAAAACACAAAAAGGAGGGGATAAACAACAAATGTAATTACCCTACTGAGAGATTAAACAACAATAAAGGGAGGATAATGTCAAAACTAAGAAATGAGATATTTAAACAATACAATCAAGGAGTATGAGTATCAAAATCAAGAAATACTACTTCGAGAATTAAAAAAGACACATAAGGAGCGGGATAAACAACACAATAAATAAAGGAGGGATAATTACAAACTGACAAGTCAATTGAGATTTAACAACAATAATATGAGGAGTAATAAAATACCTAACGGAAGAACTTTTACGTGCAGAGTTAAACAAAACACAAAAGGAGTGGGGATAAACAAAAAAATCTAACCCTGAGAGACAAACAACACAATAAAAGTGAGGATAATGTCAAACAAGAAGTCTGGATGCAGGATGAGCTTAAACAATACATCAAGGAGTATGAGTATCAAAATTCCAAAGAACACTACTTGAGAAAGTTCAACAACACACATAAGGAGTGGGATAACAAATTACAATAAACGGAAAGTAAGTGATAATTTACAAACAGAGAAGCCACCTGAGATTTAAACAACACACATGTGAGGAGTAAATAAAAATAACGGTAATTCAAGAACTCTTATTTGAGAGTAAAACAAAATACAAAAGGAGGGATAAATAAACACCATACGTAACAACCCACTTGAGAGACAAACAACAAAAGGAGTGGGATAATGTCAAACGTAAGAAGTCTATTAGAGATTTAAACAACACAATCAAGGAGTATGAGTATCAAAATCGTAAGAACACTACTGAGAGTTCAACAACACACACAAGGAGTGGGACAACAAATACAATAAAATGAGTCTGGATAATTACAAACGGAGAAGCCAATTGAGATTTAAACAACACACAGAGGGGAGTAATAAAATAACTAACGTAAGAATCTCTACTGAGAGTAAAACAAAAACACAAAAGGAGGATAAACAATAAACTAATTAATAACTCTACTCAGAGAGATAAACAACACAATAAAGGAGTGGGATAATGTCAAACCAAGAAGTCTATGAGAGATTTAAATAACACACCAAAGCGAGTATGAGTATCACAATCAAGAACACTACTGTGAGAATTAAAAAGACACATAAGGGGATAAACAACAATAAAGGAGGGGATAATTACAAAACTGGAGAAGTCAATTTAGATTTAAACAACACATGTGAGGAGTAATAAAATAACCAAATCTAAAGAACTCTACTTGAGATAAAACAAAACACAAAAGGAGGGATAAACAAAAAACGAATCAACTACCAATTGAGAGATAAACAAATACAATAAAGGAGGATAATGTCAAACAAGAAGTCTATGAGATATTTAAACAATACACTCAAGGAGTATGGAGTGCTAAAATCAAGAACACTACTTGAGAGTTAAAAAGACACATAAGGAGAGGACAAACAACACAATAAAGGAGTGGGATAATTACAAACCAGAGAAGTCAATTTGAGATTTAAACAACACATGAGGAGTAATAAAATAACTAACGTAAGAACTTCTACTTGAGAGTTAAACAAAACACAAAAGAGGGATAAATAAAACTAACAACTCCTAACTTGAGAGATAAACATCACAATAAAGGAGTGGGATAATGTCAAAACAAGAAGAAAATTAGATATTTAAACAACACATCAAGGAGTATGAGTATCAAAATCAAGAACACTACTTGAGATCAACAACACACATAAGGAGGGGATAAACAACACAATAAAATGAAAGTGGATAATTACAAACGGAGAAGCTGACTGAGATTTAACAACACACAATACGTGAGGAGTAATAAAATAATCTAACGTCAAGAATCCCTACTGAGAGTAAAACAAAACACAAAAGCGAGTGACAAACAATAAAACGTAACAACTCCACTTCGAGAGACAAACAAACACAATTAAAGGAGGGATAAAGTCAAACGCAAGAAGTCTATGAGATATTTAAACACATCAAGGAGTAAGGAGTATCAAAATTCTAAGAACACTACCAGAGAATTAAAACAACACATATAAGGAGGATGATAAACAACACAATAAAGCGAGTGGACACTACAAACGGGAGAAGTCAATGGAGACGTAAACAACACACATGAGGAATAGTAATAAAATACCTAAATGTAAGAACTTTACTTGAGAAAGCAAAACAAAACACAAAAGGGAGGATAAAACAACAAACGTAATTACTCTACTTGAGAGGATAAACAACACAACAAAGGAATGGGATAATGTCAAACGTAAGAAGTCTATGAGATATTTAACAATATACCGGTGAGTATGAGTTTAAGCAATCAAGAACACTACTCAATGAGAGACTCAAAAGTCACATAAGGAGTGGGATAACAACACAATAAAAGGGAGTGGGACACTACAACTGAGAAAGTCAATTTGAGATTTAACAACACATGAAGAGTAATAAAATAACGATCTAAGAACTTCTTACTTGAGAGTTAAACAAAACACAAAAGGAGGTGGGATAAACAAAACACGAACAACTCAATCAGAGACAAACAACACAACAAAGGGAGGATAATGTCAAACGTAAGAAGTCTATTCCGAGATTTAAACAATTCATCGCCGTAAAAGAGTATGAAAGACAAAATCAAGAACACTACTTTGAGTAGAAGTCTTTCAACAACACACATAAGGAGTGGGATAAACAAACACAATAAAATGCAGTGGGGATAATTACAAACCGAGAAGCCACTTGAGATTTAAACACACAAAGAGAATAAAAGTAATAAAATAAATCTAACCAAGAACTTACTTGAGAGTAAAACAAACACAAAAAGGAGCGGGATAAACAATAAACACTATTTACTACTCGAGAGATAAACAACACAATAAAAGGGAGTGGGACAATCACAAACGTAAGAAGTTTTCATAGATATTTTAAAACAATACATCAAGGAGTAGGAGAGACAAAATTTAAGAAATACTACTTCGAGAATTAAAAGACACATAAGATGTGGGATAAACAAATACAAATAAAGTGAGTGACAAATATAAATGGAGAAGCCAATGACGAAATAACAATAATACTTATGTGAGGAGTAATAAAAATAACTAATCAAGAACTCACTAATGAGAGTTAAAACAAAACACAAAAAGGAGTGGATAAAACAAAACTCAAACAAATTACCAATTGAGAGATAAACAACATAACAATAAAGGAGTGGGGATAAATGTCAAATCTAAGAAGTTCTATTGATATTTAAACAATACACTCAAGGAGTAATGGAAAAGTATCAAAAATCAAGAACACTACTTCTGAGAAAGTTCAAATAAACACATAAGGAGGGGATAAACAACACAATAAACGAGTGCATAATTACAAAACTGAGAAGTCTGGACTTGAGATTTAAACAACACACATATGAGAGGTAATAAAATAATCTAACGAAGAACTCTTACTAGAGTAAACAAAACACAAAAGGAGGGGATCAAACAACATAATGTAACTAACTCCAACCGAGAGACAAAAAACACGAATAAAGGAGTGGGATATAATGTTCAATGTAAGAAGTCTATTAGATATTTAAGCACCACTGTATGAGTATGAGTATCACAATCAAGAACACTACTTGAGAGTTACAACAACACATAAGGACTTTGATAAACAACACTATAAAACGAAAGTGGGATACTTACAAATCCGAGAAGCCAATTGTTGAGATTTAAACAAATACATAGGAATAGTAATACAATAATTTAACTAAGAAACTCTACTTGAGAAAGTAAAAACAAAAACACAAAAAGGAGTGGATAAACAACAAACTAATTACTCCACTCTGAGAGATAAACAACACAATAAAGGAGGGATAATCACAACAAATGAAGAAGTTCTATGAGATATTTAAGCAACACATCAAGGAGTATGAGCAAGTCAAAAATCAAGAAATACTACCTGGAGAAATTAAAAAGACACATAAGGAGTGGGATAAACAACACACAAAGGAGTGACAATTACAAACGGTAGCCAGTTTCACCAGTATTTAAACAATACACACGGGAGTAATAAAATAACCTAACGTAAGAACTTCTACTGGAGAAGTTAAACAAAACACAAATGAGTGGGATAAAACAAAATGAATAACTCCAACTTGAGAGACAAACAACACAATAAAAGGAGGATAATGTCAAAACGGTTAGAAGTCTATTAGATATTTAAACAATACATCAAGGAGTAAGTATGAGTATCAAAATCAATAGAACACTACTGGAGAGTTCAACAACACAAGATGGGGAGGGGACAACACACAATGACGGGAGTGGGATAATTACAAATTAGAGAAGTCACTTTGAGATTAATAACAACACATGTGAGGAGAAATAAAATAATCTAACGAAAGAACTCTACTTGAGAGCAAAAACAAACACAAAAGGAGGGGTCAAACACCAACTTAACAACTTTTACTTCGGAGAGATAAACAACATAATAAAAGGAGAGGGATAATGTCAAACGTAAGAAGTCTCATTCAGATATTTAAATAATACACTCAAGGAGTATGTAGTATCAAACGTAAGAAATACTACTTGAGAGTTAAAACACACATGGCAAGGACTTATAAAATAAATACTAGCTAAACTGAAAGGGGAGCAATTACAAATGTACAAGCCAATTTGAGATTTAAACAAATACACATGGAAGAGTAATAAAATAACGAACAAGAACTCTACTTGAGAGGTAAAACAAAACACAAAAGGAGGATAAATAAAACTAACAACTCACTGAGATAAACAAATACAATAAAGGAGTGGGATAATGTCAAAACGGCAGTTTGATAGAGAGATGAAACAATCAATCAAGAAACATGAATATCACAATTTAAGAAATACTACTACAAAGTAAACAACACACAAGGAGTGGATAAACAACACACAAAGGAGCGATAATACAACGGAAAAGCTACTGAGATTAAACAACACACATGAGGAGTACAAATAATTTATCAAGAATTTCTACTTGAGAGCAACAAACACAAAGGGAGTGGATAAACAACAAAAACTACCTACTTGAGATTAAATAACACAATAAACTAAGGAGGATAATGTCAAATTCCAAGAAGTTTATGAGATATTTAAAATAATACATCAAGGAGTATGAGTGCTAAAAATTCTAAGAACACTACTTGAGAAAGTTCAAAAGACACATAAGGAAAGGGATAAACAACATAACAACAGCCAGAAAGGGGACAATTACAAACGGAGAAGTCACTTTGAGATTTAAAACAAATACAATGTGAGGAGTAATAAATAACGAACGTCAAGAAATTTCCTACTTGAGAGTTAAAACAAAACACAAAAGCGAGTGGGGATAAACAAAACCAACAAATTACTCCAATTGGAGAGATAAACAACACAATAAAGGAGGGGATAATGTCAAACGAAGAAGTCTATTAGATATTTAAACAATACATCAAGGTGTATGAGTAAGCAAAATTGAAGAACACTACTGAGAATTCAACAAGACACATAAGAGTGGGATAAACAACACAATAAATGAAGCTGGAGCAATTACAAACGGAGAAGTTAATTCACTGAGATTTAAACAAATACACATGAGGAGTAATAAATACTTAACGAATCTAAGAACTCTACTTTGAGAGTAAAACAAAAAGACAAAAGGAAGGTGGACAAATAACAAATGTAACAACTCCTACTTCGAGAGGAGCAAACAACATACTAAAGGGAGGGATAAAGGTCAGAAGTTCTACAATGGTGATATTTAAATAATACAGATTTAAGGAGTAAGGAAAGCAAACATCAAGAATACTACTTGAGAAAGTTAAACAACACATATAAGGATTGGGATAAACAATACTAATAAATGGAGTGGGATAATTACAAATGGAGAAGTCAATTTGAGATTTAAACAACACACAAGGAATAGTACAAAAATACCAACCTCAAGAACTCTTACTTGAGAGCAAAACAAAACACAAAAAGGAGTTGGGATAAACATCAAAACTTAACAACCCACTTGAGAGATAAACAACACATAAAAGAGTGGGATAATGTCAAACCTAAGAAGCTCTATAGATATTTAAACAATACATCAAGGAGTATGAGTGTCAAAAATCAAGAACACTACTAGGAGAATTAAAAAAACACATACAAGGAGTGGGGACAAACAACACAATAAAGGAGGGACAATTACAAACGGAGAAGCCAATTTACTTGAGATTAAGGTAAATAACACATGAAGTAGAGTAATAAAATAACGCATCAAGAACTTCTACTGAGAAAGCAAACAAAACACAAAAGCGAGTGGGGATAAATAAAAAACTTAACAACTCCTTACCTGAGAGATAAAACAACATAACAAAGGAGAGGATAATGTCAAACAAAAGAAGTTTATTAGATATTTAAACAATACACTGAAGGAGTATGAGTATCACAATCAAGAACACTACTTCAGATGTTAACAACACACAAGGGTGAGCGGCATAAACAACACAATAAACGAGTGTGATAATTACAAACGGAGAAGCTCAATTTTGAGATTTAAAACAATGCATGTGGGAGGAGTAATAAAATAACGAGCCAAGAACTCTTACTTTGAGAGTAAAAACAAAATTCACAAAAGGAGTGGGATCATGAACAAAACCACGAACACACACTGAGAGATAACAACACACTAAAGGAGTGGGATAATATCGTCCAAAGAAGTCTATTCAGGATTTAACGAAGCAATCTACGTATGAGTATGAAATATCACAAACGAAGAAATACTACTTGAGAGTTAAACAACACATATAAGGACTTGATAAACAACACTATAAAATGAGTGGGATACTACAAACGGAGAAGTCAATTTGAGATTTAAACAAATACACATAGGGAAGAGTAATAACATAACGAATCTAAGAAACTATACTTGAGAGAAACAAACATAAAACAAAAGGAGTGGATAACAACAACCTAATTACTCCACTCTGGGAGAGATAAACAACAATGTAACAAAGGAATGAGATAAATGTCAAATCTAAGAAGTCTATTGCAGATATTTAAACAATACACCCAAGGAGTATGGAGTGCTGGGCAATCAAGAACACTAATGGTAGAATTAAACAAGTCACATAAGGAGGGATAAACAACACAATAAAGGAGCACACAACGAGTGACAATTACAACCTGACAAGCCAATTTGAGATTTAACAAAGACACAAGTAAGAGGAGTAATAAAAATAATCTAACGAAGAACTTCTACTGAGAGAGTTAAACAAAACACAAAAAAGGATTGGATAAATAAAAAAACCAACAACCCAATCGAGAGATAAACAACAACAACAAAGTGAGTGGGATAATGTCAAACGTAAGAAGTCTAGGTAGATATTTAAACAACAAGCAATCAAGGTGTAATGAAAGTATCAAAATCAAGAACACTACTGGAAGTTCAAACAACACATAAGGAGGATAAACAAACACAATAAACGAAAGGTGATAATTACAAAACGAGCAGAAACCAATCAAACTTGATGAAAAGTAAAGTTTGCTTCGGTGACCTCAAAAGTTCTCGATGGAGCAAAAGATGATTCACTGACTTAACTCTACAACATCTACCGCCTATCTTCGATGTAATTTTGACGGGCTTTTACGATGTAATCAACTCTTGAATGCCTTTTTGTATTTGTTGTGTGGAACAAATTCTCAGCTAATGTTACTTAGTACCGGTAGATCTTATAAAGTCTTTTACTTGTACTGAGATTCATCTACCCAAAGAATACTTCTATTAGGCAAGCAGGAGAAGCTACCAAGAAGACCTATTACTTGTTTGTAATGTTACTGTGGTGTTTTAAAGGCTAGACAAGTTCCTTTTGTACTCTGGGGTTCTATAAAACCCCCCAAGTTTTTTTTTTTCATAAATGAGTATATATTATCAAAAGTAAAAAGAGTACAAAGCTGTGAAAAAGTAGAGATTACAATGGGAACCTACAAAGCGGTTACAAACGCCAAACAAGAACAACAAAGAAACAAAATAACATAACCCGGACTGGCAGGGATCCATGGTTGCAAACTCGGGCCTCACAAAACCTGGGCCATGGAAAACCCAGCCGGAAAACCCAATGCTCTCTAAAAAGAGTGCCTGAAAAGAAGGCTAAGGAAACCTATAATAAGGTAAACTGCAGACATGTCCCCTGCATGTGAGGTCGAATGACATCCAAAGGAGAAGTCCGTAAAACCCTCCAGATTCACCCTTGAGAGAAACAATCAAGAATTCCAATTTCATCAAAACCAGTTGAACACTGATGTATCGATATCCAAGATCTCATACAAAGATATTCAGGGATACGAACTTTCAAATTTCAAATATCCTGCCAAGACGCAGAAAGATACTTGTTAGGCAAAAGAATTAGAGAACTAATACCAAGACCACCTCACAGATTGGAGCACAACAACGCTCTAAGAGATAGAATGATGTTTCTTCGAGTATATCCCGCTGATTTAAATTACTAATGCCAAGATCCACACGCTTTTTAAGAAGAAAGTCAAAGACAACGATAAAACCATCATAGAGTACAAAAGATCCTCGGATCACCGATTGAACAAGACATAAACGACCGCCATAGAGAGAGAAGTGCCTTCCATTTACTAAACTTTTCTAGAATCGAACCAAGTGGATTGTAATGACAAGTCCGGAGGTGCCCTAATGGAAAAGTGGAACTCCAACACGAAAGGAAGGTGACCTCGAGCACATCCATGATTCGCATGCGGTTCTTTTTCCCTACCGGTGAGAAAAGTACAAGCCCCGACTTCGAGGATCAAGGTTGGCTCCGGTCAGCGCATATTTTTCCGTGATCCTATGAATAGTCCGACACCGCAGAGTAGCCTCTGCAAAAAATAATCACATCATCCGATAAAGAAGGCGAAGGAAAAGTAAGAGATTGGCTCAATGAATAAAGGAGTGAGTTTCGACCGGGCAGCCGAGAGAAGCTGCTAAAAACTTCCTCCGCGATGCAAAAGAGAAGAGGGGAAAGAGGGATCCCCTGGATTTACCCCCGAGAACAGCCAAAGTACCTTCTCGAGCCCCACAATCGTAACCGAGCTTTTGGTTTAGTGAAGAATATGATTTAATCCAACCAACAAAGGTAGAAGAGAAACCATATTTTGTGAGAGAACCGCCAAAGAAAGTCCCACTTAGAGTATCAAAGGCTTCTCCGGATGTCAACCAACACCAGATTACCTTACTACAAAGGAAGGCACCAAGACTATTAACCTTCGTAGTTAAGGCAATACAATTGCTAATCGATATTCTTCCAGGATGACATCCGTATGTTGTTTTCAGATGTCACCGACAGTGCTCCGGACCTGATGGTTTCTGGGAAGTTTCTATCAATCTATGTGGCACATTATCAAAGTGAGGTGTCTTTTATTCGGGCGTTTCCTTCTGGTCATTTCCAGGTATGAACTTAGTTTTGTCACCTTATTCCGAAAATCGATGCGCATGTGACAAGATTTCCGCCTATTGTTTTGGTAATTTTCTTTATAAGATTATTACAAGATTTTAATGATCGTCGGGGTCCGATTTTATCGGGGTTGCTCCTTCATCAATTTGGTTTTATTCCGGGAGACGATACATGATCAGATTGCCTTAGCCTCCAAGGAGTTAATAGTCTTGGTCTTCACCGTAGTAAGTGGTAACTGCGTTGAAGGTCGACATCCCAAAGCCTCGATACCTAAATCGACTTTTTCGCTCTCACAAAATATGGTTTCTCTACCTTTTGGTCGATTAATCATATTCTTCACCTCAAAGCCTCGCCTCGATTAATGGGCCCTAAGGGTACTTTCGTTCTCGTGGAGTTCGCCAAGGATCCTCTTCCCTCTTCTCAGCATCATGAGGAAGTTCTTAGCAAGCTTCAAGGTCGCCAATCAGGGAGCCACCTTTATTCATCGGACAATCTCTTTACTTTTCCTTCTCACCTTCTTTATGCGATGATGTGATTATTTTTGCGTATTACCGCGAATTGCCCACTATTCTTAGGATCCCGGAAAATATGTCGCTTGGCTCGACAACACTCAATCCTCGTAAGTCTGTATTTATCTTAGTACTTTTCTCACCCGAGTGAAGAACCACCAGTGTAATCATGGATATTATCGAGGTCACCTTCCTTTCACGACTGGGAGTTCCACTTTTCCGCGGGGCATTTCCGGACTTGTCATTTACAATCCTCATGACTCGATTCTAGAAAGTTTAGTAAATGGAAGGGCACTTCTCTATGGCATTGCTTATGTCTTGTTCAATCTGATCCGTGGATCTTTTGTACACCTATGATGGTTTATCGCTGGCCTTTGACCTTCTGCCGATGGATGCCGCATTCGTAATTTCATTCAAACCGGGATACTCAAGAGAGCATCGACTTCATCTTCGAAGCGCTTGTGCTCCAAAGTCCGAGGGTGGTCTTGGTATTCGCTCTCCCGTTGTCGCCAATAAGGCGATCTTTCTCGCCTTGCTTGGGATATTTAATGGAAGGTTCCATATCTAGATATCTTCGCCAGCTTTTTCTAAGCATGCTTCCTTACGCCTTATGTTGCTTCCTCGATTCGTTCGATTTAAGGATTGTTTCCACACTTCAATCCAAGTCTAGATGGTTAGCGGTCGGCTCTCGCCACGCTTCGCTTGATGATCGGCTCACTACAGATGCGGATGTAATTGGTATTCCTATTCATCTTCGCATCACCGAAGTTCCCTATTTCGAGTATCGACCCTACCGGTTGGTTTCTTTCGATGGTTCAGATGGCTTTTCCATGTTACCGCACATTCTCTCCTATCATCCGCTCCATCCGGTTCGATATCAGATCCGGATCAATCTTCAGACGTTCGATTTCTAAGCAAGTTTATCACCTTTGCCGCTTTCCTTAAGATTGATCGGGATCTGGATATGGGCCTTTTTATCCCACCCCACGTTTCTATCACGCTTTGAAGGCTATTTATGGTGTTCTTCCAACTATTGAGAAACCGCGGCTCGGTTTTGTTGGTCCTTCGTGTGTGTTTTTGCTATGTCATGGATTGCCAAGACCATTTATCGTCTCTCGTCTGCTCACCGACCATCCGCATACTCTATTCGATCTTTCCGTGTTCTTTTCGAGATTGCTTTAGTTTTGGAGAGCTTCACATATGCCATGGGTCAACATTTTAGCTCTCGATTCTCTTTCAGGCTTCGCCTTTGTGACGCATTGGGTGCTGGATCGCGCGCAATCGCTGCTTATTTGATGGTGTTCGCTTTCAGCATTCTATTTGCTTCGATTGAGTCTCAGAAGCAGGCTAATTCCCACCCTCGGTTCTATGGCTAACAATCAAGTCGACAAGTCCTTCATTCTTTTCGTATTCAAGGGTGCCCGCCTAAGTCACGTAGATATCATTGAGGTCCGATGGTATCCTCTCCCGGATGGATTAAATGCAACACGGATGGAAGTTCTTCGCCGCCCCGCCTTCATCGCGGGGTTTTAGAGATTCAAATGGTACCGTGATGGGTTGCTTTGTAAATCACCGGCACGCTTTATGCTTTTGAAGCCGAAAGGTTATGATCGGCATCAATCGCTCACACCTGTATCGAATAAGATTTGGAGACAGATTCTACTTATGTAGCTTAATTTGTTCATGGTACTAACTCGGTCCCATGGAAATTCGGAACTGCTATCGACTTTCTCATATGCGTGATATGGATTTTCGGTGTCTCATATTTTTCGTGAAGGCAACACTGGCCGATGCTCTCTCAAAGTCGATCCGAGGGTTTCGACTTCCTTGATGTCATTCGACCTCACATACACAGTGGACATGTACGGTTTACCTTATTATAGTTTCCGAACGCTAACGCCAGTATTCTTTTTCCCAAATGGGTTTTTCCCAATCGGGTTTTTCCATGATCGGTTTTAACGAGGTTCATGGTTGCAACCATGGATCACCTTGATCCCGGTTATGTTATTTTGTTTCTTTGTTTGTTTCACTTGTTTCAATTGTAACCACTGGGTTCCATTGTAATCTCTACTTTTACGCTTTGTACTTTTTACTTTTATTAATATATGCTCTATTTATGAAAAAAACAACAAATGTAAAATTCTAGTCTAGAGTTAAACAAAGCAATAAAGAAGTGAGATAATTACAAACGGAGAAGTCAATTTGAGATTTAAACAACACACAAGAGGAGTAATAAAATAACGAACGAAGAACTCTACTTGAGAGTTAAACAAAATCCAAATGGAGTGGAATAATCAATAAACCAACAACTCTACTTGAGAGATAAAAACAAGACACTTTGGAGAGGGATGAACAACAAACAAATAACTCTACTTGAGAGTTAAACAACTCACTAAAGGAGTGGGATAATGTCAAACGAAGAAGTCTATTAGACATTTAAACAATGCAGATAAGGAGTAAGAGTATAACAAACGAAGAACTCTACTTGAGTGTGAAACCACACACATAATGAGTGGGTTAAACAACAAATGTAAAATTCTAGTCTAGAGTTAAACAAAACAATAAAGAAGTGAGATAATTACAAACGGTGAAGTCAATTTGAGATTTAAACAACACACAAGAGGAGTAATAAAATAACCAACGAAGAACTCTACTTGAGAGTTAAACAAAATCCAAATGGAGTTGAATAATCAACAAACCAACAACTCTACTTGAGAGATAAAAACAACACACTTTGGAGAGGGATGAACAACAAACAATAACTCTACTTGAGAGTTAAACAACACACTAAAGGAGGGGATAATGTCTAACGAAGAAGTCAATTCGAGATTTAAACAATGCAAATAAGGAGTAAGAGTATAACAAACGAAGAACTTACTGAGTGTTAAACCACACACATAATGAGTGGGTTAAACAACAAATGTAAAATTCTAGTCTAGAGTTAAACAAAGCAATAAAGAAGTGAGATAATTACAAACGGAGAAGTCAATTTGAGATTTAAACAACACACAAGAGGAGTAATAAAATAACGAACGAAGAACTCTACTTGAGAGTTAAACAAAATCCAAATGGAGTTGAATAATCAACAAACCAACAACTCTACTTGAGAGATAAAAACAAGACACTTTGGAGAGGGATGTACAACAAACAATAACTCTACTTGAGAGTTAAACAACACACTAAAGGAGGGATAATGTCTAATGAAGAAGTCTATTAGATTTAAACAATGCATATAAGGAGTAAGAGTATAACAAACGAAGAACTCTACTGAGTGTTAACCACACACATAATGAGGGTTAAACAACAAATGTAAAATTCTAGTCTAGAGTTAAACAAAGCAATAAAGAAGTGAGATAATTACAAACGGAAGTCAATTTGAGATTTAAACAACACACAAGAGGAGTAATAAAATAACTAATCTAAGAACTCTACTTGAGAGTTAAACAAAATCCAAATGGAGTTGAATAATCAACAAACCAACAACTCTACTTGAGATAAAAACAAGACACTTTGGAGAGGGATGAACAACAAACAATAACTCTACTTGAGAGTTAAACAACACACTAAAGGAGGGGATAATGTCTAATGAAGAAGTCTATTAGACATTTAAACAATGCACATAAGGAGTAAGAGTATAACAAACGAAGAACTTACTTGAGTTAAAACACACATAATGAGTGGTTAAACAACAAATGTAAAATTCTAGTCTAGAGTTAAACAAAACAATAAAAAAGTGAGATAATTACAAACGGTGAAGTCAATTTGAGATTTAAACAACACACAAGAGGAGTAATAAAATAACTAACGAAGAACTCTACTTGAGAGTTAAACAAAATCCAAATGGAGTTGAATAATCAACAAACCAACAACTCTACTTGAGAGATAAAAACAACACTTTGGAGAGGGATGAACAACAAACAAATAACTCTATTTGAGAGTTAAACAACACACTAAAGGAGTGGATAATGTCAATGAAGAAGTCTATTCGAGATTTAAACAATGCAATAAGGAGTAAGAGTATAACGAACGAAGAACTCTACTTGAGTGTTAAACCACACATAATGAGTGGGTTAAACAACAAATGTAAAATTCTAGTCTACAGTTAAACAAAACAATAAAGAAGTGAGATAATTACAAACGAGAAGTCAATTTGAGATTTAAACAACACAAGAGGAGTAATAAAATAACGAACGAAGAACTCTACTTGAGAGTTAAACAAAATCCAAATGGAGTTGAATAATCAACAAACCAACAACTCTACTTGAGAGATAAAAACAAGACACTTTGGAGAGGGATGAACAACAAACAAATAACTCTATTTGAGAGTTAAACAACTCACTAAAGGAGTGGGATAATGTCGAAGGAAGAAGTCTATTCGAGATTTAAACAATGCACATAAGGAGTAAGAGTATAACAAACGAAGAACTCTACTTGAGTGTTAAACCACACACATAATGAGTGGGTTAAACAACAAATGTAAAATTCTAGTCTAGAGTTAAACAAAACAATAAAGAAGTGAGATAATTACAAACAATGAAGTCAATTTGAGATTTAAACAATACACAAGAGGAGTAATAAAATAACGAACGAAGAACTCTACTTGAGAGTTAAACAAAACACAAATGGAGTTGAATAAACACCAAACCAACAACTCTACTTGAGAGATAAAAACAAGACACTTTGGAGAGGGATGAACAACAAACAAATAACTCTACTTGAGAGATAAACAACACACTAAAGGAGTGGGATAATGTCGAATGAAAAAGTCTATTCGAGATTTAAACAATGCACAGAAGGAGTAAGAGTATAACAAACGAAGAACTCTACTTGAGTGTTAAACCACACACATAATGAGTGGGTTAAACAACAAATGTAAAATTCTAGTCTAGAGTTAAACAAAACAATAAAGAAGTGAGATAATTACAAACGGAGAAGTCAATTTGAGATTTAAACAACACACAAGAGGAGTAATAAAATAACGAACGAAGAACTCTACTTGAGAGTTAAACAAAATCCAAATGGAGTTGAATAATCAACAAACCAACAACTCTACTTGAGAGATAAAACCAACACACTTTGGAGAGGGATGAACAACAAACGAATAACTCTACTTGAGAGTTGAACAACACACTAAAGGAGTGGGATAATGTCTAACGAAGAAGTCTATTAGACATTTAAACAATGCAAATAAGGAGTAAGAGTATAACAAACGAAGAACTCTACTTGAGTGTTAACCACACACATAATGAGTGGGTTAAACAACAAATGTAAAATTCTAGTCTAGAGTTAAACAAAACAATAAAGAAGTGAGATAATTACAAACGAGAAGTCAATTTGAGATTTAAACAACACACAAGAGGAGTAATAAAATAACGAACGAAGAACTCTATTGAGAGTTAAACAAAACACAAATGGAGTTCAATAATCAACAAACCAACAACTCTACTTGAGATAAAAACAACACACTTTGGAGAGGGATGAACAACAAACTAATAACTCTACTTGAGAGTTGAACAACACACTAAAGGAGGGATAATGTCAATGAAGAAGTCTATTCAGATTTAAACAATGCACATAAGGAGTAAGAGTATAACAAACGAAGAACTCTTTGAGTGTTAAACCACACACATAATGAGGGTTAAACAACAAATGTAGAATTCTAGTCTAGAGTTAAACAAAACAATAAAGAAGTGAGATAATTACAAACGAGAAGTCAATTTGAGATTTAAACAAAACAAAAGAGGTTTAATAAAATAACGAACTAAGAAATCTACTTGAGAGTTAAACAAAATCCAAATGGAGTTGAATAATCAACAAACCAACAACTCTACTTGAGAGATAAAACAAGACACTTTGGAGAGGGATGAACAACAAACAAATAACTCTACTTGAGAGTTAAACAACACACTAAAGGAGGGATAATGTCTAATGAAGAAGTCTATTAGACATTTAAACAATGCACATAAGGAGTAAGAGTATAACAAACGAAGAACTCTACTGAGTGTTAACCACACACATAATGAGTGGGTTAAACAACAAATGTAAAATTCTAGTCTAGAGTTAAACAAAACAATAAAGAAGTGAGATAATTACAAACGGTGAAGTCAATTTGAGATTTAAACAACACACAAGAGGAGTAATAAAATAACCAACGAAGAACTCTACTGAGAGTTAAACAAAACACAAATGGAGTTGAATAAACAACAAACCAACAACTCTACTTGAGAGATAAAACAACACACTTTGGAGAGGGATGAACAACAAACTAATAACTCTACTTGAGAGTTAAACAACACTAAAGGAGTGGGATAATGTCAATGAAGAAGTCTATTAGACATTTAAACAATGCAAATAAGGAGTAAGAGTATAACAAACGAAGAACTTACTGAGTGTTAAACCACACACATAATGAGTGGGTTAAACAACAAATATAAAATTCTAGTCTAGAGTTAAACAAAACAATAAAGAAGTGAGATAATTACAAACGGAGAAGTCAATTTGAGATTTAAACAACACACAAGAGGAGTAATAAAATAACAAACGAAGAACTCTACTTGAGAGTTAAACAAAATCCAAATGGAGTTGAATAATCAACAAACCAACACCTCTACTTGAGAGATAAAACCAGACACTTTGGAGAGGGATGAACAACAAACTAATAACTCTTTGAGAGTTAAACAACACACTAAAGGAGGGATAATGTCAATGAAGAAGTCTATTCGAGATTTAAACAATGCAAATAAGGAGTAAGAGTATAACAAACGAAGAACTTACTGAGTGTTAACACACACATAATGAGTGGGTTAAACAACAAATGTAAAATTCTAGTCTAGAGTTAAACAAAACAATAAAGAAGTGAGATAATTACAAACGGAGAAGTCAATTTGAGATTTAAACAACACACAAGAGGAGTAATAAAATAACGAACGAAGAACTCTACTTGAGAGTTAAACAAAACACAAATGGAGTTGAATAAACACCAAACCAACAACTCTACTTGAGAGATAAAAACAAGACACTTTGGAGAGGGATGAACAACAAACAAATAACTCTACTTGAGTGTTAAACAACACACTAAAGGAGGATAATGTCAATGAAGAAGTCTATTAGAGATTTAAACAATGCATAAGGAGTAAGAGTATAACAAACTAAGAACTCTACTTGAGTGTTAAACCCCACACATAATCAGTCCTTAAACAACTAAGGTAAAATTCTAGTCTATAGTTAAACAAAACAATAAAGAAGTGAGATAATTACAAACGGAGAAGTCAATTTGAGATTTAAACAACACACAAGAGGAGTAATAAAATAACGAACGAAGAACTCTACTTGAGAGTTAAACAAAATCCAAAAGGAGTTATAATCAACAAACCAACAACTCTACTTGAGAGATAAAAACAAGACACTTTGGAGAGGGATGAACAACAAACGAATAACTCTACTTGAGAGTTAAACAACACTAAAGGAGTGGGATAATGTCAATGAAGAAGTCTATTAGATTTAAACAATGCACATAAGGAGTAAGAGTATAACAAACTAAGAACTTACTGAGTGTTAACCACACACATAATGAGGGTTAAACAACAAATGTAAAATTCTAGTCTAGAGTTAAACAAAACAATAAAGAAGTGAGATAATTACAAACGGAGAAGTCAATTTGAAATTTAAACAACACACAAGAGGAGTAATAAAATAACTCACGAAGATCTCTAATTGAGAGTTAAACAAAACCCAAAAGGATTTGATTAAACAACAAACCAACAACTCTACTTGAGAGATAAAACAACACACTTTGGAGAGGGATGAACAACAAACTAATAACTCTACTTGAGAGTTAAACAACACACTAAAGGAGGGATAATGTCAATGAAGAAGTCTATTAGATTTAAACAATGCATGTAAGGAGTAAGAGTATAACAAACGAAGAACTTACTGAGTGTTAACCACACACATAATGAGGGTTAAACAACAAATGTAAAATTCTAGTCTAGAGTTAAACAAAGCAATAAAGAAGTGAGATAATTACAAACGGAGAAGTCAATTTGAGATTTAAACAACACACATGAGGAGTAATAAAATAACGAACGAAGAACTCTACTTGAGAGTTAAACAAAATCCAAATGGAGTTGAATAATCAACAAACCAACAACTCTACTTGAGAGATAAAAACAACACACTTTGGAGAGGGATGAACAACAAACAAATAACTCTACTTGAGAGTTAAACAACACACTAAAGGAGGGATAATGTCAATGAAGAAGTCTATTAGATTTAAACAATGCAAATAAGGAGTAAGAGTATAACAAACGAAGAACTTACTTGAGTGTTAACCACACATAATGAGTGGGTTAAACAACAAATGTAAAATTCTAGTCTAGAGTTAAACAAAACAATAAAGAAGTGAGATAATTACAAACGGTGAAGTCAATTTGAGATTTAAACAACACAAGAGGAGTAATAAAATAACGAACGAAGAACTCTACTTGAGAGTTAAACAAAACACAAATGGAGTTGAATAAACAACAAACCAACAACTCTACTTGAGAGATAAAAACAAGACACTTTGGAGAGGGATGAACAACAAACAAATAACTCTATTTGAGAGTTAAACAACACACTAAAGGAGTGGATAATGTCAATGAAGAAGTCTATTCGAGATTTAAACAATGCACATAAGGAGTAAGAGTATAACAAACTAAGAACTTACTTGAGTGTTAAACCACACATAATGAGTGGGTTAAACAACAAATGTAAAATTCTAGTCTAGAGTTAAACAAAACAATAAAGAAGTGAGATAATTACAAACGGCGAAGTCAATTTGAGATTTAAACAACACACAAGAGGAGTAATAAAATAACGAACGAAGAACTCTACTTGAGAGTTAAACAAAACACAAAAGGAGTTGAATAAACAACAAACCAACAACTCTACTTGAGAGATAAAACAACACACTTTGGAGAGAGATGAACAACAACTAATAACTCTACTTGAGAGTTAAACAACACACTAAAGGAGGGATAATGTCGAATGAAGAAGTCTATTCGAGATTTAAACAATGCACAGAAGGAGTAAGAGTATAACAAACGAAGAACTCTACTTGAGTGTTAAACCACACACATAATGAGTGGGTTAAACAACAAATGTAAAATTCTAGTATAGAGTTGAACAAATCAATAAAGAAGTGAGATAATTACAAACGGCGAAGTCAATTTGAGATTTAAACAACACACAAGAGGAGTAATAAAATAACGAACGAAGAACTCTACTTGAGAGTTAAACAAAATCCAAATGGAGTTGAATAATCAACAAACCAACAACTCTACTTGAGAGATAAAACAACACACTTTGGAGAGGGATGAACAACAAACTAATAACTCTACTTGAGAGTTAAACAACACACTAAAGGAGTGGATAATGTCAATGAAGAAGTCTATTCGAGATTTAAACAATGCAAAAGGAGTAAGAGTATAACAAACGAAGAACTCTACTTGAGTGTTAAACCACACACATAATGAGTGGGTTAAACAACAAATGTAAAATTCTAGTCTAGAGTTAAACAAAACAATAAAGAAGTGAGATAATTACAAACGGCGAAGTCAATTTGAGATTTAAACAACACACAAGAGGAGTAATAAAATAACGAACAGAGAACTCTACTTGAGAGTTAAACCAAACACAAAAGGAGTTGAATAAACAACAAACCAACAACTCTACTGAGATAAAACAACACACTTTGGAGAGGGATGAACAACAAACTAATAACTCTACTTGAGAGTTAAACAACACACTAAAGGAGGGATAATGTCAATGAAAAAGTCTGTTCGAGATTTAAACAATGCACAGAAGGAGTAAGAGTATAACAAACGAAGAACTCCACTTGAGTGTTAAACCACACACGTAATGAGAGGGTTAAACAACAAATGTAAAATTCTAGTCTAGAGTTAAACAAAGCAAAAAAGAAGTGAGATAATTACAAACGGAGAAGTCAATTTGAGATTTAAACAACAGACAAGAGGAGTAATAAAATAACGAACGAAGAACTCTACTTGAGAGTTAAACAAAATCCAAATGGAGTTGAATAATCAACAAACCAACAACTCTACTTGAGAGATAAAACAAGACACTTTGGAGAGGGATGAACAACAAACAATAACTCAACTTGAGAGTTAAACAACTCACTAAAGGAGTGGGATAATGTCTAACGAAGAAGTCTATTAGACATTTAAACAATGCACATAAGGAGTAAGAGTATAACAAACGAAGAACTCTACTTGAGTGTTAACCACACACATAATGAGTGGGTTAAACAACAAATGTAAAATTCTAGTCTAGAGTTAAACAAAACAATAAAGAAGTGAGATAATTACAAACGGTGAAGTCAATTTGAAATTTAAACAACACACAAGAGGAGTAATAAATAACGAACTAAGTACTCTACTTGAGAGTTAAACAAAACACAAATGGAGTTGAATAAACAACAAACCAACAACACTACTTGAGATAAAACAACACACTTTGAGAGGGATGAACATATAACTAATAACTCTTCTTTTGAGTTAAACAAAACACTATAGGAGTGATAATGTCAATGAAGAAGTCTATTCGAGATTTAAACAATGCAAATAAGGAGTAAGAGTATAACAAACGAAGAATTTACTGAGTGTTTAAACCACACACATAATGAGTGGGTTAAACAACAAATGTAAAATTCTAGTCTAGAGTTAAACAAAACAATAAAGAAGTGAGATAATTACAAACGAGAAGTCAATTTGAGATTTAAACAACACACAAGAGGAGTAAATAACTAATCGAAGAACTCTACTTGAGAGTTAAACAAAATCCAAATGGAGTTGAATAATCAACAAACCAACAACTCTACTTGAGAGATAAAACAAGACACTTTGGAGAGCGATGAACAACAAACAAATAACTCTACTTGAGAGTTAAACAACTCACTAAAGGAGGGATAATGTCAATGAAGAAGTCTATTAGATTTAAACAATGCACAGAAGGAGTAAGAGTATAACAAACGAAGAACTTACTGAGTGTTAACACACATAATGAGGTTAAACAACAAATGTAAAATTCTAGTCTAGAGTTAAACAAAACAATAAAGAAGTGAGATAATTACAAACGGTGAAGTCAATTCGAAATTTAAACAACACACAAGAGGAGTAATAAAATAACGACTAAGAACTCTACTTGAGAGTTAAACAAACACAAAAGGAGTTGAATAAACAACAAACCAACAACTCTACTTGAGAGATAAAACAACACACTTTGGAGAGGGATGAACAACAAACTAATAACTCTACTTGAGAGTTAAACAACACACTAAAGGAGGGATAATGTCTAATGAAGTCTATTCGAGATTTAAACAATGCAAGGAGTAAGAGTATAACAAACTAAGAACTCTACTTGAGTGTAAACCACACATAATGAGTGGGTTAAACAACAAATGTAAAATTCTATTCTAGAGTTAAACAAAACAATAAAGAAGTGAGATAATTACAAACGGAGAAGTCAATTTGAGATTTAAACAACACACAAGAGGAGTAATAAAATAACGAATCAAGAACTCTACTTGAGAGTTAAACAAAATCCAAATGGAGTTGAATAATCAACAAACCAACAACTCTACTTGAGAGATAAAACAAGACACTTTGGAGAGGGATGAACAACAAACAAATAACTCTACTTGAGAGTTAAACAACACTAAAGGAGGATAATGTCTAATGAAGAAGTCTATTAGATTTAAACAATGCACATAGGAGTAAGAGTATAACAAACGAAGAACTTACTGAGTGTTAACCACACACATAATGAGTGGGTTAAACAACAAATGTAAAATTTAGTCTAGAGTTAAACAAAATAAAGAAGTGAGATAATTACAACGGTGAAGTCAATTTGAAATTTAACAACACACAAGAGGAGTAATAAAATAACTATCAAGAACTCTTGAGAGTTAAACAAACACAAAGGAGTTGAATAAACAACAAACCAACAACTCTACTTGAGAGATAAAAACATCACACTTTGGAGAGGGATGAACAACAAACGAATAACTCTACTTTAGAGTTAAACAACACACTAAAGGAGTGGGATAATGTCGAATGAAGAAGTCTATTCCAGATTTAAACAATGCACAGAAGGAGTAAGAGTATAACCAACGAACAACTCTACTTGAGTGTTAAACCACACACATAATGAGTGGGTTAAACAACAAATGTAAAATTCTAGTCTAGAGTTAAACAAAGCAAAAAATAAGTGAGATAATTACAAACGGAGAAGTCAATTTGAGATTTAAACAACACAAATGAGGATTAATAAAATAACGAACGAAAAACTCTACTTGAGAGTTAAACAAAACACAAATGGAGTTGAATAATCAACAAACCAACAACTCTACTTGAGAGATAAAAACAAGACACTTTGGAGAGGGATGAACAACAAACAAATAACTCTACTTGAGAGTTAAACAACACACTAAAGGAGGATAATGTCTAATGAAGAAGTCTATTGAGATTCACAATGCAAATAAGGAGTAAGAGTATAACGAAGAACTCTACTTGAGTGTTAACCACACACATAATGAGTGGGTTAAACAACAAATGTAAAATTCTAGTCTAGAGTTAAACAAAGCAATAAAGAAGTGAAATAATTACAAACGGAGAAGTCAATTTGAGATTTAAACAACACACAGGAGGAGTAATAAAATAACGAACGAAGAACTCTACTTGAGAGTTAAACAAAATCCAAATGGAATTGAATAAACAACAAATCAACAACTCTACTTGAGAGATAAAAACAAGACACTTTGGAGAGGGATGAACAACAAACAAATAACTCTACTTGAGAGTTAAACAACTCACAAAAGGAGTGGGATAATGTCTAACGAAGAAGTCTATTAGACATTTAAACAATGCACATAAGGAGTAAGAGTATAACAAACGAAGAACTCAACTTGAGTGTTAACCACACACATAATGAGTGGGTTAAACAACAAATGTAAAATTCTGGTCTAGAGTTAAACAAAACAATAAAGAAGTGAGATAATTACAAACGGTGAAGTCAATTCGAAATTTAAACAACACACAAGAGGAGTAATAAAATAACGACCGAAGAACTCTACTTGTGAGTTAAACAAAACACAAAAGGAGTTGAATAAACAACAAACCAACAACTCTACTTGAGAGATAAAAACAAGTTGTTGGTTTTAAATCTCAACTTGACTTCACCGTTTGTAATTATCTCACTTCTTTATTGTTTTGTTTAACTCTAGACTAGAATTTTACATTTGTTGTTTAACCCACTCATTATGTGTGTGGTTTAACACTCAAGTAGAGCTCTTCGTTTGTTATACTCTTACTCCTTCTGTGCATTGTTCAAATCTCGAATAGACTTCTTCATTCGACATTATCCCACTCCTTTAGTGTGTTGTTTAACTCTCAAGTAGAGTTATTCGTCTGTTCATCCTCTCCAAAGTGTGTTGTTTTTATCTCTCAAGTGAGTTGTTGGTTTGTTGTTTATTCAACTCCTTTTGTGTTTTGTTTAACTCTCAAGTAGAGTTCTTCGTCCTTATTTTATTACTCCTCAGGTGTTGTTTAAATCTCAACTTGACTTCACCGTTTGTAATTATCTCACTTCTTTATTGTTTTGTTTAACTCTAGACTAGAATTTTAAATTTGTAGTTTAACCCACTCAATATGTGTGTGGTTAACACTCAAGTAGAGTTCTTCGTTTGTTATACTCTTACCCCTTCTGTGCATTGTTTAAATCTCGAATAGACTTCTTCATTCGACATTATCCCACACCTTTAGTGGGTTGTTTAACTCTCAAGTAGAGTTATTCGTTTGTTGTTCATCCCTCTCCAAAGTGTGTTGGTTTTATCTCTCAAGTAGAGTTGTTGGTTTGTTGTTTATTCAACTCCTTTCGTGTTTTGTTTAACTCTCAAGTAGAGTTCTTCGGTCGTTATTTTATTACTCCTCTTGTGTGTTGTTTAAATCTCAAATTGACTTCTCCGTTTGTAATTATCTCACTTCTTTATAGTTTTGTTTAACTCTAGACTAGAATTTTATATTTGTTGTTTGACCCACTCAATATGTGTGTGGTTAACACTCAAGTAGAGTTCTTCGTTTGTTATACTCTCACTCCTTATGTGCAATGTTTAAATGTCTAATAGACTTCTTCGTTTGACATTATGCCACTCCTTTAGTGAGTTGTTTAACTCTCGAGTAGAGTTATTTGTTTGTTGTTCATCCCTCTCCAAAGTGTCTTGTTTTTATCTCTCAAGTAGAGTTGTTGGTTTGTTGTTTATTCAACTCCATTTGGGTTTTGTCAACTCTCAAGTAGAGTTCTTCGTTCGTTATTTTATTACTCCTCTTGTGTGTTGTTTAAATCTCAAATTGACTTCTCCGTTTGAAATTATCTCACTTCTTTATTGTTTTGTTTAACTCTAGACTAGAATTTTACATTTGTTGTTTAACCCACTCATTATGTGTGTGGTTTAACACTCAAGTACAGTTCTTCGTTTGTTATACTCTCACTCCTTATGTGCATTGTTTAAATGTCTAATAGACTTCTTCGTTTGACAATATGCCACTCCTTTAGTGAGTTGTTTAACTCTCAAGTAGAGTAATTTGTTTGTTGTTCATCCCTCTCCAAAGTGTGTTGTTTTTATCTCTCAAGTAGAGTTGTTGGTTTGTTGATTATTCAACTCCATTTGGGTTTTGTTTAACTCTCAAGTAGAGTTCTTCGTTCGTTATTTTATTACTCCTCTTGAGTGTTATTTAAATCTCAAATTGACTTCTCCGTTTGAAATTATCTCACTTCTTTATTGTTTTGTTTAACTCTAGACTAGAATTTTACATTTGTTGTTTAACCCACTCATTATGTGTGTGGTTTAACACTCAAGTACAGTTCTTCGTTTGTTATACTCTCACTCCTTATGTGCATTGTTTAAATGTCTAATAGACTTTTTCGTTTGACATTATGCCACTCCTTTAGTGAGTTGTTTAACTCTCAAGTAGAGTTATTTGTTTGTTGTTCATCCCTCTCCAAAGTGTCTTGTTTTTATCTCTCAAGTAGAGTTGTTGGTTTGTTGTTTATTCAACTCCATTTGGGTTTTGTTTAACTCTCAAGTACAGTTCTTCGTTCGTTATTTTATTACTCCTCTTGTGTGTTGTTTAAATCTCAAATTGACTTCTCCGTTTATAATTATCTCACTTCTTTATTGTTTTGTTTAACTCTAGACTAGAATTTTATATTTGTTGTTTGACCCACTCAATATGTGTGTGGTTAACACTCAAGTAGAGTTCTTCGTTTGTTATACTCTCACTCCTTATGTGCATTGTTTAAATGTCTAATAGACTTCTTCGTTTGACATTATGCCACTCCTTTAGTGAGTTTTTTAACTCTCAAGTAGAGTTATTTGTTTGTTGTTCATCCATCTCCAAAGTGTCTTGTTTTTATCTCTCAAGTAGAGTTGTTGGTTTGTTGTTTATTGAACTCCTTTTGTGTTTTGTTTAACTCTCAAGTAGAGTTCTTCGATCGTTATTTTATTACTCCTCTTGTGTGTTGTTTAAATCTCAACTTGACTTCACCGTTTGTAATTATCTCACTTCTTTATTGTTTTGTTTAACTCTAGACTAGAATTTTACATTTGTTGTTTAACCCACTCATTATGTGTGTGGTTTAACACTCAAGTAGAGCTCTTCGTTTGTTATACTCTTACTCCTTCTGTGCATTGTTCAAATCTCGAATAGACTTCTTCATTCGACATTATCCCACTCCTTTAGTGTGTTGTTTAACTCTCAAGTAGAGTTATTCGTCTGTTGTTCATCCCTCTCCAAAGTGTGTTGTTTTTATCTCTCAAGTGGAGTTGTTGGTTTGTTGTTTATTCAACTCCTTTTGTGTTTTGTTTAACTCTCAAGTAGAGTTCTTCGGTCCTTATTTTATTACTCCTCTTGTGTGTTGTTTAAATCTCAACTTGACTTCACCGTTTGTAATTATCTCACTTCTTTATTGTTTTGTTTAACTCTAGACTAGAATTTTAAATTTGTAGTTTAACCCACTCAATATGTGTGTGGTTAACACTCAAGTAGAGTTCTTCGTTTGTTATACTCTTACCCCTTCTGTGCATTGTTTAAATCTCGAATAGACTTCTTCATTCGACATTATCCCACACCTTTAGTGGGTTGTTTAACTCTCAAGTAGAGTTATTCGTTTGTTGTTCATCCCTCTCCAAAGTGTGTTGGTATTATCTCTCAAGTAGAGTTGTTGGTTTGTTGTTTATTCAACTCCTTTTGTGTTTTGTTTAACTCTCAAGTAGAGTTCTTCGGTCGTTATTTTATTACTCCTCTTGTGTGTTGTTTAAATCTCAAATTGACTTCTCCGTTTGTAATTATCTCACTTCTTTATAGTTTTGTTTAACTCTAGACTAGAATTTTATATTTGTTGTTTGACCCACTCAATATGTGTGTGGTTAACACTCAAGTAGAGTTCTTCGTTTGTTATACTCTCACTCCTTATGTGCATTGTTTAAATGTCTAATAGACTTCTTCGTTTGACATTATGCCACTCCTTTAGTGAGTTGTTTAACTCTCGAGTAGAGTTATTTGTTTGTTGTTCATCCCTCTCCAAAGTGTCTTGTTTTTATCTCTCAAGTAGAGTTGTTGGTTTGTTGTTTATTCAACTCCATTTGGGTTTTGTCAACTCTCAAGTAGAGTTCTTCGTTCGTTATTTTATTACTCCTCTTGTGTGTTGTTTAAATCTCAAATTGACTTCTCCGTTTGTAATTATCTCACTTCTTTATTGTTTTGTTTAACTCTAGACTAGAATTTTACATTTGTTGTTTAACCCACTCATTATGTGTGTGGTTTAACACTCAAGTACAGTTCTTCGTTTGTTATACTCTCACTCCTTATGTGCATTGTTTAAATGTCTAATAGACTTCTTCGTTTGACATTATGCCACTCCTTTAGTGAGTTGTTTAACTCTCAAGTAGAGTAATTTGTTTGTTGTTCATCCCTCTCCAAAGTGTGTTGTTTTTATCTCTCAAGTAGAGTTGTTGGTTTGTTGATTATTCAACTCCATTTGGGTTTTGTTTAACTCTCAAGTAGAGTTCTTCGTTCGTTATTTTATTACTCCTCTTGAGTGTTATTTAAATCTCAAATTGACTTCTCCGTTTGAAATTATCTCACTTCTTTATTGTTTTGTTTAACTCTAGACTAGAATTTTACATTTGTTGTTTAACCCACTCATTATGTGTGTGGTTTAACACTCAAGTAGAGTTCTTCGTTTGTTATACTCTTACTCCTTCTGTGCATTGTTTAAATCTCGAATAGACTTCTTCGTTTGACATTATGCCACTCCTTTAGTGAGTTGTTTAACTCTCAAGTTGAGTTATTTGTTTGTTGTTCATCCCTCTCCAAAGTGTCTTGTTTTTATCTCTCAAGTAGAGTTGTTGGTTTGTTGTTTATTCAACTCCATTTGGGTTTTGTTTAACTCTCAAGTACAGTTCTTCGTTCGTTATTTTATTACTCCTCTTGTGTGTTGTTTAAATCTCAAATTGACTTCTCCGTTTGTAATTATCTCACTTCTTTATTGTTTTGTTTAACTCTAGACTAGAATTTTATATTTGTTGTTTGACCCACTCAATATGTGTGTGGTTAACACTCAAGTAGAGTTCTTCGTTTGTTATACTCTCACTCCTTATGTGCATTGTTTAAATGTCTAATAGACTTCTTCGTTTGACATTATGCCACTCCTTTAGTGAGTTTTTAACTCTCAAGTAGAGTTATTTGTTTGTTGTTCATCCCTCTCCAAAGTGTCTTGTTTTTATCTCTCAAGTAGAGTTGTTGGTTTGTTGATTATTCAACTCCTTTTGTGTTTTGTTTAACTCTCAAGTAGAGTTCTTCGGTCGTTATTTTATTACTCCTCTTGTGTGTTGTTTAAATCTCAAACTGACTTCTCCGTTTGTAATTATCTGACTTCTTTATTGTTTTGTTTAACTCTAGACTAGAATTTTAAATTTGTTGTTTAACCCACTCATTATGTGTGTGGTTTAACACTCAAGTAGAGTTCTTCGTTTGTTATACTCTTACTCCTTCTGTGCATTGTTTAAATCTCGAATAGACTTCTTCATTCGACATTATCCCACTCCTTTAGTGTGTTGTTTAACTATCAAGTAGAGTTATTCGTTTGTTGTTCATCCCTCTCCAAAGTGTGTCGTTTTTATCTCTCAAGTAGAGTTGTTGGTTTGTTGTTTATTCAACTCCTTTTGTGTTTTGTTTAACTCTCAAGTAGAGTTCTTCGGTCGTTATTTTATTACTGCTCTTGTGTGTTGTTTAAATCTCAACTTGACTTCACCGTTTGTAATTGTCTCACTTCTTTATTGTTTTGTTTAACTCTAGACTAGAATTTTAAATTTGTTGTTTAACCCACTCAATATGTGTGTGGTTAACACTCAAGTAGAGTTCTTCATTTGTTATACTCTCACTCCTTAAATGTCTAATAGACTTCTTCATTCAACATTATCCCACTCCTTTAGTGTTGTTTAACTCTCAAGTAGAGTTATTTGTTTGTTGTTCATCCCTCTCCAAAGTGTCTTGTTTTTATCTCTCAAGTAGAGTTGTTGGTTTGTTGTTTATTCAACTCCATTTGGGTTTTGTTTAACTCTCAAGTACAGTTCTTCGTTCGTTATTTTATTACTCCTCTTGTGTGTTGTTTAAATCTCAAATTGACTTCTCCGTTTGTAATTGTCTCACTTCTTTATTGTTTTGTTTAACTCTAGACTAGAATTTTACATTTGTTGTTTAACCCACTCATTATGTGTGTGGTTTAACACTCAAGTAGAGTTCTTCGGTCGTTATTTTATTACTCCTCTTGTGTGTTGTTTAAATCTCAACTTGACTTCACCGTTTGTAATTGTCTCACTTCTTTATTGTTTTGTTTAACTCTAGACTAGAATTTTAAATTTGTTGTTTAACCCACTCAATATGTGTGTGGTTAACACTCAAGTAGAGTTCTTCATTTGTTATACTCTCACTCCTTAAATGTCTAATAGACTTCTTCATTCAACATTATCCCACTCCTTTAGTGTTGTTTAACTCTCAAGTAGAGTTATTTGTTTGTTGTTCATCCCTCTCCAAAGTGTCTTGTTTTTATCTCTCAAGTAGAGTTGTTGGTTTGTTGTTTATTCAACTCCATTTGGGTTTTGTTTAACTCTCAAGTACAGTTCTTCGTTCGTTATTTTATTACTCCTCTTGTGTGTTGTTTAAATCTCAAATTGACTTCTCCGTTTGTAATTGTCTCACTTCTTTATTGTTTTGTTTAACTCTAGACTAGAATTTTACATTTGTTGTTTAACCCACTCATTATGTGTGTGGTTAACACTCAAGTAGAGTTCTTCGTTTGTTATACTCTTACTCCTTCTGTGCATTGTTTAAATCTCGAATAGACTTCTTCATTCGACATTATCCCACTCCTTTAGTGTGTTGTTTAACTATCAAGTAGAGTTATTCGTTTGTTGTTCATCCCTCTCCAAAGTGTGTCGTTTTTATCTCTCAAGTAGAGTTGTTGGTTTGTTGTTTATTCAACTCCTTTTGTGTTTTGTTTAACTCTCAAGTAGAGTTCTTCGGTCGTTATTTTATTACTCCTCTTGTGTGTTGTTTAAATCTCAAACTGACTTCTCCGTTTGTAATTATCTGACTTCTTTATTGTTTTGTTTAACTCTAGACTAGAATTTTAAATTTGTTGTTTAACCCAGTCAATATATGTGTGGTTAACACTCAAGTAGAGTTCTTCGTTTGTTATACTCTCACTCCTTAAATGTCTAATAGACTTCTTCATTCGACATTATCCCACTCCTTTAGTGTGTTGTTTAACTCTTAAGTAGAGTTATTTGTTTGTTGTTCATCCCTCTCCAAAGTGTCTTGTTTTTATCTCTCAAGTAGAGTTGTTGGTTTGTTGTTTATTCAACTCCATTTGGTTGTTTAACTCTCAAGTAGAGTTCTTCGTTCGTTATTTTATTACTCCTCTTGTGTGTTGTTTAAATCTCAAACTGACTTCTCCGTTTGTAATTATATCACTTCTTTATTGTTTTGTTTAACTCTAGACTAGAATTTTACATTTGTTGTTTAACCCACTCATTATGTGTGTGGTTTAACACTCAAGTAGAGTTCTTCGTTTGTTATACTCTTACTCCTTCTGTGCATTGTTTAAATCTCGAATAGACTTCTTCATTCGACATTATCCCACTCCTTTAGTGTGTTGTTTAACTCTCAAGTAGAGTTATTTGTTTGTTGTTCATCCCTCTCCAAAGTGTCTTGTTTTTATCTCTCAAGTAGAGTTGTTGGTTTGTTGTTTATTCAACTCCATTTGGGTTTTGTTTAACTCTCAAGTAGAGTTCTTCGTTCGTTATTTTATTACTCCTCTTGTGTGTTGTTTAAATCTCAAATTGACTTCTCCGTTTGTAATTGTCTCACTTCTTTATTGTTTTGTTTAACTCTAGACTAGAATTTTACATTTGTTGTTTAACCCACTCATTATGTGTGTGGTTTAACACTCAAGTAGAGTTCTTCGGTCGTTATTTTATTACTCCTCTTGTGTGTTGTTTAAATCTCAACTTGACTTCACCGTTTGTAATTGTCTCACTTCTTTATTGTTTTGTTTAACTCTAGACTAGAATTTTAAATTTGTTGTTTAACCCACTCAATATGTGTGTGGTTAACACTCAAGTAGAGTTCTTCATTTGTTATACTCTCACTCCTTAAATGTCTAATAGACTTCTTCATTCAACATTATCCCACTCCTTTAGTGTTGTTTAACTCTCAAGTAGAGTTATTTGTTTGTTGTTCATCCCTCTCCAAAGTGTCTTGTTTTTATCTCTCAAGTAGAGTTGTTGGTTTGTTGTTTATTCAACTCCATTTGGGTTTTGTTTAACTCTCAAGTACAGTTCTTCGTTCGTTATTTTATTACTCCTCTTGTGTGTTGTTTAAATCTCAAATTGACTTCTCCGTTTGTAATTGTCTCACTTCTTTATTGTTTTGTTTAACTCTAGACTAGAATTTTACATTTGTTGTTTAACCCACTCATTATGTGTGTGGTTTAACACTCAAGTAGAGTTCTTCGTTTGTTATACTCTTACTCCTTCTGTGCATTGTTTAAATCTCGAATAGACTTCTTCATTCGACATTATCCCACTCCTTTAGTGTGTTGTTTAACTATCAAGTAGAGTTATTCGTTTGTTGTTCATCCCTCTCCAAAGTGTGTTGTTTTTATCTCTCAAGTAGAGTTGTTGGTTTGTTGTTTATTCAACTCCTTTTGTGTTTTGTTTAACTCTCAAGTAGAGTTCTTCGGTCGTTATTTTATTACTCCTCTTGTGTGTTGTTTAAATCTCAAACTGACTTCTCCGTTTGTAATTATCTGACTTCTTTATTGTTTTGTTTAACTCTAGACTAGAATTTTAAATTTGTTGTTTAACCCAGTCAATATGTGTGTGGTTAACACTCAAGTAGAGTTCTTCGTTTGTTATACTCTCACTCCTTAAATGTCTAATAGACTTCTTCATTCGACATTATCCCACTCCTTTAGTGTGTTGTTTAACTCTCAAGTAGAGTTATTTGTTTGTTGTTCATCCCTCTCCAAAGTGTCTTGTTTTTATCTCTCAAGTAGAGTTGTTGGTTTGTTGTTTATTCAACTCCATTTGGGTTTTGTTTAACTCTCAAGTAGAGTTCTTCGTTCGTTATTTTATTACTCCTCTTGTGTGTTGTTTAAATCTCAAATTGACTTCTCCGTTTGTAATTATATCACTTCTTTATTGTTTTGTTTAACTCTAGACTAGAATTTTACATTTGTTGTTTAACCCACTCATTATGTGTGTGGTTTAACACTCAAGTAGAGTTCTTCGTTTGTTATACTCTTACTCCTTCTGTGCATTGTTTAAATCTCGAATAGACTTCTTCATTCGACATTATCACACTCCTTTAGTGTGTTGTTTAACTCTCAAGTAGAGTTATTTGTTTGTTGTTCATCCCTCTCCAAAGTGTCTTGTTTTTATCTCTCAAGTAGAGTTGTTGGTTTGTTGTTTATTCAACTCCATTTGGGTTTTGTTTAACTCTCAAGTAGAGTTCTTCGTTCGTTATTTTATTACTCCTCTTGTGTGTTGTTTAAATCTCAAATTGACTTCTCCGTTTGTAATTATATCACTTCTTTATTGTTTTGTTTAACTCTAGACTAGAATTTTATATTTGTTGTTTAACCCACTCAATATGTGTGTGGTTAACACTCAAGTAGAGTTCTTCGTTTGTTATACTCTCACTCCTTATGTGCATTGTTTAAATGTATAATAGACTTCTTCGTTTGACATTATCCCACTCCTTTAGTGTGTTGTTTAACTCTCAAGTAGAGTTATTCCTTTGTTGTTCATCCCTCTCCAAAGTGTGTTGTTTTTATCTCTCAAGTAGAGTTGTTGGTTTGTTGTTTATTCAACTCCTTTTGTGTTTTGTTTAACTCTCAAGTAGAGTTCTTCGGTCGTTATTTTATTACTCCTCTTGTGTGTTGTTTAAATCTCAACTTGACTTCACCGTTTGAAATTATCTGACTTCTTTATTGTTTTGTTTAACTCTAGACTAGAATTTTAAATTTGTTGTTTAACCCACTCAATATGTGTGTGGTTAACACTCAAGTAGAGTTCTTCGTTTGTTATACTCTCACTCCTTATGTGCATTGTTTAAATGTCTAATAGACTTCTTCGTTTGACATTATGCCACTCCTTTAGTGAGTTGTTTAACTCTCAAGTAGAGTTATTTGTTTGTTGTTCGTCCCTCTCCAAAGTGTCTTGTTTTTATCTCTCAAGTAGAGTTGTTGGTTTGTTGTTTATTCAACTCCATTTGGGTTTTGTTTAACTCTCAAGTACAGTTCTTTGTTCGTTATTTTATTACTCCTCTTGTGTGTTGTTTAAATCTCAAACTGACTTCTCCGTTTGTAATTATCTCACTTCTTTATTGTTTTGTTTAACTCTAGACTAGAATTTTATATTTGTTGTTTAACCCACTCAATATGTGTGAGTTTTAACACTCAAGTAGTGTTCTTGTTGTTTAACACTCAAGTAGAGTTATTTGTTTGTTGTTCGTCCCTCTCCAAAGTGTCATGTTTTTATCTCTCAAGTAGAGTTGTTGGTTTGTTGTTTATTCAACTCCATTTGGGTTTTGTTTAACTCTCAAGTAGAGTTCTTCGTTCGTTATTTTATTACTCCTCTTGTGTGTTGTTTAAATCTCAAATTGACTTCTCCGTTTGTAATTATCTCACTTCTTTATTGTTTTGTTTAACTCTAGACTAGAATTTTACATTTGTTGTTTAACCCACTCATTATGTGTGTGGTTTAACACTCAAGTAGAGTTCTTCGTTTGTTATACTCTCACTCCTTATGTGCATTGTTTAAATGTCTAATAGACTTCTTCGTTTGACATTATGCCACTCCTTTAGTGAGTTGTTTAACTCTCAAGTAGAGTTATTTGTTTGTTGTTCATCCCTCTCCAAAGTGTCTTGTTTTTATCTCTCAAGTAGAGTTGTTGGTTTGTTGTTTATTCAACTCCATTTGTGTTTTGTTTAACTCTCAAGTAGAGTTCTTCGTTCGTTATTTTATTACTCCTCTTGTGTGTTGTTTAAAGCTCAAATTGACTCCTCCGTTTGTAATTATCTCACTTCTTTATTGTTTTGTTTAACTCTAGACTAGAATTTTACATTTGTTGTTTAACCCACTCATTATGTGTGTGGTTTAACACTCAAGTAGAGTTCTTCGTTTGTTATACTCTCACTCCTTATGTGCATTGTTTAAATGTCTAATAGACTTCTTCGTTTGACATTATGCCACTCCTTTAGTGTGTTGTTTAACTCTCAAGTAGAGTTATTTGTTTGTTGTTCATCCCTCTCCAAAGTGTGTTGTTTTTATCTCTCAAGTAGAGTTGTTGGTTTGTTGTTTATTCAACTCCTTTTATGTTTTGTTTAACTCTCAAGTAGAGTTCTTCGTTCGTTATTTTATTACTCCTCTTGTGTGTTGTTTAAATCTCAAATTGACTTCACCGTTTGTAATTATCTCACTTCTTTATTGTTTTGTTTAACTCTAGACTAGAATTTTAAATTTGTTGTTTAACCCACTCAATATGTGTGTGGTTAACACTCAAGTAGAGTTCTTCGTTTGTTATACTCTTACTCCTTATGTGCATTGTTTAAATGTCTAATAGACTTCTTCGTTAGACATTATGCCACTCCTTTAGTGAGTTGTTTAACTCGCAAGTAGAGTTATTTGTTTGTTGTTCATCCCTCTCCAAAGTGTTTTGTTTTTATCTCTCAAGTAGAGTTGTTGGTTTGTTGATTATTCAACTCCATTTGGATTTTGTTTAACTCTCAAGTAGAGTTCTTCGTTCGTTATTTTATTACTCCTCTTGTGTGTTGTTTAAATCTCAAATTGACTTCTCCGTTTGTAATTATCTCACTTTTTTATTGTTTTGTTTAACTAGACTAGAATTTTAAATTTGTTGTTTAACCCACTCAATATGTGTGTGGTTAACACTCAAGTAGAGTTATTTGTTTGTTGTTCGTCCCTCTCCAAAGTGTCTTGTTTTTATCTCTCAAGTAGAGTTGTTGGTTTGTTGTTTATTCAACTCCATTTGTGTTTTGTTTAACTCTCAAGTAGAGTTCTTCGTTCGTTATTTTATTACTCCTCTTGTGTGTTGTTTAAATCTCAAATTGACTTCACCGTTTGTAATTATCTCACTTCTTTATTGTTTTGTTTAACTCTAGACTAGAATTTTACATTTGTTGTTTAACCCACTCATTATGTGTGTGGTTTAACACTCAAGTAGAGTTCTTCGTTTGTTATACTCTTACTCCTTATGTGCATTGTTTAAATCTCGAATAGACTTCTTCATTCGACATTATCCCACTCCTTTAGTGTGTTGTTTAACTCTCAAGTAGAGTTATTCGTTTGTTGTTCATCCCTCTCCAAAGTGTGTTGTTTTTATCTCTCAAGTAGAGTTGTTGGTTTGTTGTTTATTCAACTCCTTTTGTGTTTTGTTTAACTCTCAAGTAGAGTTCTTCGGTCGTTATTTTATTACTCCTCTTGTGTGTTGTTTAAATCTCAACTTGACTTCACCGTTTGTAATTATCTCACTTCTTTATTGTTTTGTTTAACTCTAGTCTAGAATTTTAAATTTGTTGTTTAACCCACTCAATATGTGTGTGGTTAACATTCAAGTAGAGTTCTTCGTTTGTTATACTCTTACTCCTTATGTGCATTGTTTAAATGTCTAATAGACTTCTTCGTTTGACATTATGCCACTCCTTTAGTGAGTTGTTTAACTCTCAAGTAGAGTTATTGGTTTGTTGTTCATCTCTCTCCAAAGTGTCTTGTTTTTATCTCTCAAGTAGAGTTGTTGGTTTGTTGTTTATTCAACTCCATTTGGGTTTTGTTTAACTCTCAAGTAGAGTTGTTCGTTCGTTATTTTATTACTCCTCTTGTGTGTTGTTTAAATCTCAAATTGACTTCTCCGTTTGTAATTATCTCACTTCTTTATTGTTTTGTTTAACTCTAGACTAGAATTTTAAATTTGTTGTTTAACCCACTCAATATGTGTGTGGTTAACACTCAAGTAGAGTTCTTCGTTTGTTATACTCTCACTCCTTATGTGCATTGTTTAAATGTCTAATAGACTTTTTCGTTTGACATTATGCCACTCCTTTAGTGAGTTGTTTAACTCTCAAGTAGAGTTATTTGTTTGTTGTTCGTCCCTCTCCAAAGTGTCTTGTTTTTATCTCTCAAGTAGAGTTGTTGGTTTGTTGTTTATTCAACTCCATTTGGGTTTTGTTTAACTCTCAAGTACAGTTCTTTGTTCGTTATTTTATTACTCCTCTTGTGTGTTGTTTAAATCTCAAACTGACTTCTCCGTTTGTAATTATCTCACTTCTTTATTGTTTTGTTTAACTCTAGACTAGAATTTTATATTTGTTGTTTAACCCACTCAATATGTGTGTGGTTAACACTCAAGTAGAGTTATTTGTTTGTTGTTCGTCCCTCTCCAAAGTGTCTTGTTTTTATCTCTCAAGTAGAGTTGTTGGTTTGGTGTTTATTCAACTCCATTTGGGTTTTGTTTAACTCTCAAGTAGAGTTCTTCGTTCGTTATTTTATTACTCCTCTTGTGTTGTTTAAATCTCAAATTGACTTCTCCGTTTGTAATTATCTCACTTCTTTATTGTTTTGTTTAACTCTAGACTAGAATTTTACATTTGTTGTTTAACCCACTCATTATGTGTGTGGTTTAACACTCAAGTAGAGTTCTTCGTTTGTTATACTCTTACTCCTTCTGTGCATTGTTTAAATCTCGAATAGACTTCTTCATTCGACATTATCCCACTCCTTTAGTGTGTTGTTTAACTCTCAAGTAGAGTTATTCGTTTGTTGTTCATCCCTCTCCAAAGTGTGTTGTTTTTATCTCTCAAGTAGAGTTGTTGGTTTGTTGTTTATTCAACTCCTTTTGTGTTTTGTTTAACTCTCAAGTAGAGTTCTTCGGTCGTTATTTTATTACTCCTCTTGTGTGTTGTTTAAATCTCAACTTGACTTCACCGTTTGAAATTATCTGACTTCTTTATTGTTTTGTTTAACTCTAGACTAGAATTTTAAATTTGTTGTTTAACCCACTCAATATGTGTGTGGTTAACACTCAAGTAGAGTTCTTCGTTTGTTATACTCTCACTCCTTATGTGCATTGTTTAAATGTCTAATAGACTTTTTCGTTTGACATTATGCCACTCCTTTAGTGAGTTGTTTAACTCTCAAGTAGAGTTATTTGTTTGTTGTTCATCCCTCTCCAAAGTGTCTTGTTTTTATCTCTCAAGTAGAGTTGTTGGTTTGTTGTTTATTCAACTCCATTTGGGTTTTGTTTAACTCTCAAGTACAGTTCTTTGTTCGTTATTTTATTACTCCTCTTGTGTGTTGTTTAAATCTCAAACTGACTTCTCCGTTTGTAATTATCTCACTTCTTTATTGTTTTGTTTAACTCTAGACTAGAATTTTACATTTGTTGTTTCACCCACTCATTATGTGTGTGGTTAACACTCAAGTAGAGTTATTTGTTTGTTGTTCATCCCTCTCCAAAGTGTCTTGTTTTTATCTCTCAAGTAGAGTTGTTGGTTTGTTGTTTATTCAACTCCATTTGGGTTTTGTTTAACTCTCAAGTAGAGTTCTTCGTTCGTTATTTTATTACTCCTCTTGTGTGTTGTTTAAATCTCAAATTGACTTCTCCGTTTGTAATTATCTCACTTCTTTATTGTTTTGTTTAACTCTAGACTAGAATTTTACATTTGTTGTTTAACCCACTCATTATGTGTGTGTGGTTAACACTCAAGTAGAGTTCTTCGCTTGTTATACTCTTACTCCTTATGCATTGTTTAAATGTCTAATAGACTTCTTCGCTTGACATTATCCCACCTTTTTTAGTGTTGTTTAACTCTCAAGTAGAGTTATTCGTTTGTTGTTCATCCCTCTCCAAAGTGTGTTGTTTTTATCTCTCAAGTAGAGTTGTTGGTTTGTTGTTTATTCAACTCCTTTTGTGTTTTGTTTAACTCTCAAGTAGAGTTCTTCGGTCCTTATTTTATTACTCCTCTTGTGTGTTGTTTAAATCTCAACTTGACTTCACCGTTTGAAATTATCTGACTTCTTTATTGTTTTGTTTAACTCTAGACTAGAATTTTAAATTTGTTGTTTAACCCACTCAATATGTGTGTGGTTAACACTCAAGTAGAGTTCTTCGTTTGTTATACCCTCACTCCTTATGTGCATTGTTTAAATGTCTAGACTTTTTCGTTTGACATTATGCCACTCCTTTAGTGAGTTGTTTAACTCTCAAGTAGAGTTATTTGTTTGTTGTTCGTCCCTCTCCAAAGTGTCTTGTTTTTATCTCTCAAGTAGAGTTGTTGGTTTGTTGTTTATTCAACTCCATTTGGGTTTTGTTTAACTCTCAAGTACAGTTCTTCGTTCGTTATTTTATTACTCCTCTTGTGTGTTGTTTAAATCTCAAACTGACTTCTCCGTTTGTAATTATCTCACTTCTTTATTGTTTTGTTTAACTCTAGACTAGAATTTTATATTTGTTGTTTAACCCACTCAATATGTGTGTGGTTAAAAATCAAGTAGAGGTATTTTGTTTAAATCTCATTATATCACTTCTTTATTGTTTTGTTTAACTCTAGACTAGAATTTTACATTTGTTGTTTAACCCACTCATTATGTGTGTGGTTTAACACTCAAGTAGAGTTCTTCGTTTGTTATACTCTTACTCCTTCTGTGCATTGTTTAAATCTCGAATAGACTTCTTCATTCGACATTATCCCACTCCTTTAGTGTGTTGTTTAACTCTCAAGTAGAGTTATTCGTTTGTTGTTGATCCCTCTCCAAAGTGTGTCGTTTTTATCTCTCAAGTAGAGTTGTTGGTTTGTTGTTTATTCAACTCCTTTTGTGTTTTGTTTAACTCTCAAGTAGAGTTCTTCGGTCGTTATTTTATTACTCCTCTTGTGTGTTGTTTAAATCTCAACTTGACTTCACCGTTTGAAATTATCTGACTTCTTTATTGTTTTGTTTAACTCTAGACTAGAATTTTAAATTTGTTGTTTAACCCAGTCAATATGTGTGTGGTTAACACTCAAGTAGAGTTCTTCGTTTGTTATACTCTCACTCCTTATGTGCATTGTTTAAATGTCTAATAGACTTTTTCGTTTGACATTATGCCACTGCTTTAGTGAGTTGTTTAACTCTCAAGTAGAGTTATTTGTTTGTTGTTCATCCCTCTCCAAAGTGTCTTGTTTTTATCTCTCAAGTAGAGTTGTTGGTTTGTTGTTTATTCAACTCCATTTGTGTTTTGTTTAACTCTCAAGTACAGTTCTTTGTTCGTTATTTTATTACTCCTCTTGTGTGTTGTTTAAATCTCAAACTGACTTCTCCGTTTGTAATTATCTCACTTCTTTATTGTTTTGTTTAACTCTAGACTAGAATTTTATATTTGTTGTTTAACCCACTCAATATGTGTGTGGTTAACACTCAAGTAGTGTTCTTCGTTTGTTATACTCTCACTCCTTATGTGCATTGTTTAAATGTCTAATAGACTTCTTCGTTTGACATTATCCCACTCCTTTAGTGTGTTGTTTAACTCTCAAGTAGAGTTATTCGTTTGTTGTTCATCCCTCTCCAAAGTGTGTTGTTTTTATCTCTCAAGTAGAGTTGTTGGTTTGTTGTTTATTCAACTCCTTTTGTGTTTTGTTTAACTCTCAAGTAGAGTTCTTCGGTCGTTATTTTATTACTCCTCTTGTGTGTTGTTTAAATCTCAACTTGACTTCACCGTTTGAAATTATCTGACTTCTTTATTGTTTTGTTTAACTCTAGACTAGAATTTTAAATTTGTTGTTTAACCCACTCAATATGTGTGTGGTTAACACTCAAGTAGAGTTCTTCGTTTGTTATACTCTCACTCCTTATGTGCATTGTTTAAATGTCTAATAGACTTTTTCGTTTGACATTATGCCACTCCTTTAGTGAGTTGTTTAACTCTCAAGTAGAGTTATTTGTTTGTTGTTCATCCCTCTCCAAAGTGTCTTGTTTTTATCTCTCAAGTAGAGTTGTTGGTTTGTTGTTTATTCAACTCCATTTGGGTTTTGTTTAACTCTCAAGTACAGTTCTTTGTTCGTTATTTTATTACTCCTCTTGTGTGTTGTTTAAATCTCAAACTGACTTCTCCGTTTGTAATTATCTCACTTCTTTATTGTTTTGTTTAACTCTAGACTAGAATTTTATATTTGTTGTTTGACCCACTCAATATGTGTGTGGTTAACACTCAAGTAGAGTTCTTCGTTTGTTAAACTCTTATGTGCATTGTTTAAATGTCAATAGATAGACTTCTTCGCTTGACATTATCCCACTCCTTTTTAGTGTTGTTTAACTCTCAAGTAGAGTTATTTGTTTGTTGTTCGTCCCTCTCCAAAGTGTCTTGTTTTTATCTCTCAAGTAGAGTTGTTGGTTTGTTGTTTATTCAACTCCATTTGGGTTTTGTTTAACTCTCAAGTACAGTTCTTTGTTCGTTATTTTATTACTCCTCTTGTGTGTTGTTTAAATCTCAACTTGACTTCACCGTTTGAAATTATCTGACTTCTTCATTGTTTTGTTTAACTCTAGACTAGAATTTTAAATTTGTTGTTTAACCCACTCAATATGTGTGTGGTTAACACTCAAGTAGAGTTCTTCGTTTGTTATACTCTCACTCCTTATGTGCATTGTTTAAATGTCTAATAGACTTTTTCGTTTGACATTATGCCACTCCTTTAGTGAGTTGTTTAACTCTCAAGTAGAGTTATTTGTTTGTTGTTCGTCCCTCTCCAAAGTGTCTTGTTTTTATCTCTCAAGTAGAGTTGTTGGTTTGTTGTTTATTCAACTCCATTTGGGTTTTGTTTAACTCTCAAGCTTCTTCTTTGTTCGTTATTTTATTACTCCTCTTGTGTGTTGTTTAAATCTCAAACTGACTTCTCCGTTTGTAATTATCTCACTTCTTTATTATTTTGTTTAACTCTAGACTAGAATTTTATATTTGTTGTTTAACCCACTCAATATGTGTGTGGTTAACACTCAAGTAGAGTTATTTGTTTGTTGTTCGTCCCTCTCCAAAGTGTCTTGTTTTTATCTCTCAAGTAGAGTTGTTGGTTTGGTGTTTATTCAACTCCATTTGGGTTTTGTTTAACTCTCAAGTAGAGTTCTTCGTTCGTTATTTTATTACTCCTCTTGTGTGTTGTTTAAATCTCAAATTGACTTCTCCGTTTGTAATTATCTCACTTCTTTATTGTTTTGTTTAACTCTAGACTAGAATTTTACATTTGTTGTTTAACCCACTCATTTTGTGTGTGGTTTAACACTCAAGTAGAGTTCTTCGTTTGTTATACTCTTACTCCTTCTGTGCATTGTTTAAATCTCGAATAGACTTCTTCAGTCGACATTATCCCACTCCTTTAGTGTGTTGTTTAACTCTCAAGTAGAGTTATTCGTTTGTTGTTCATCCCTCTCCAAAGTGTGTCGTTTTTATCTCTCAAGTAGAGTTGTTGGTTTGTTGTTTATTCAACTCCTTTTGTGTTTTGTTTAACTCTCAAGTAGAGTTCTTCGGTCGTTATTTTATTACTCCTCTTGTGTGTTGTTTAAATCTGAACTTGACTTCACCGTTTGAAATTATCTGACTTCTTTATTGTTTTGTTTAACTCTAGACTAGAATTTTAAATTTGTTATTTAACCCACTCAATATGTGTGTGGTTAACACTCAAGTAGAGTTCTTCGTTTGTTATACTCTCACTCCTTATGTGCATTGTTTAAATGTCTAATAGACTTTTTCGTTTGACATTATGCCACTCCTTTAGTGAGTTGTTTAACTCTCAAGTAGAGTTATTTGTTTGTTGTTCGTCCCTCTCCAAAGTGTCTTGTTTTTATCTCTCAAGTAGAGTTGTTGGTTTGTTGTTTATTCAACTCCATTTGGGTTTTGTTTAACTCTCAAGTACAGTTCTTTGTTCGTTATTTTATTACTCCTCTTGTGTGTTGTTTAAATCTCAAACTGACTTCTCCGTTTGTAATTATCTCACTTCTTTATTGTTTTGTTTAACTCTAGACTAGAATTTTATATTTGTTGTTTAACCCACTCAATATGTGTGTGGTTAACACTCAAGTAGAGTTATTTGTTTGTTGTTATCCCCTCTCAAAGTGTCTTGTTTTTATCTCTCAAGTAGAGTTGTTGGTTTGTTGTTTATTCAACTCCATTTGGGTTTTGTTTAACTCTCAAGTAGAGTTCTTCGTCGTTATTTTATTACTCTCTTGTGTTGTTTAAATCTCAAATTGACTTCTCCGTTTGTAATTATCTCACTTCTTTATTGTTTTGTTTAACTCTAGACTAGAATTTTACATTTGTTGTTTAACCCACTCATTATGTGTGTGGTTTAACACTCAAGTAGAGTTCTTCGTTTGTTATACTCTTACTCCTTCTGTGCATTGTTTAAATCTCGAATAGACTTCTTCATTCGACATTATCCCTCCTTTAGTGTGTTGTTTAACTCAAGTAGAGTTATTCGTTTGTTGTTCATCCCTCTCCAAAGTGTGTTGTTTTTATCTCTCAAGTAGAGTTGTTGGTTTGTTGTTTATTCAACTCCTTTTGTGTTTTGTTTAACTCTCAAGTAGAGTTCTTCGGTCGTTATTTTATTACTCCTCTTGTGTGTTGTTTAAATCTCAACTTGACTTCACCGTTTGAAATTATCTGACTTCTTTATTGTTTTGTTTAACTCTAGACTAGAATTTTAAATTTGTTGTTTAACCCACTCAATATGTGTGTGGTTAACACTCAAGTAGAGTTCTTCGTTTGTTATACTCTCACTCCTTATGTGCATTGTTTAAATGTCTAATAGACTTTTTCGTTTGACATTATGCCACTCCTTTAGTGAGTTGTTTAACTCTCAAGTAGAGTTATTTGTTTGTTGTTCGTCCCTCTCCAAAGTGTCTTGTTTTTATCTCTCAAGTAGAGTTGTTGGTTTGTTGTTTATTCAACTCCATTTGGGTTTTGTTTAACTCTCAAGTACAGTTCTTTGTTCGTTATTTTATTACTCCTCTTGTGTGTTGTTTAAATCTCAAACTGACTTCTCCGTTTGTAATTATCTCACTTCTTTATTGTTTTGTTTAACTCTAGACTAGAATTTTATATTTGTTGTTTAACCCACTCAATATGTGTGTGATAGAGTTATTTGTTTGTTGTTCTCCAAAGTGTGTTATTTTTATCTCTCAAGTAGAGTTGTTGGTTTGTTGATTATTCAACTTCATTTGTGTTTTGTTTAACTCTCAAGTAGAGTTCTTCGTTATTTATTACTCTTTTTACCTCTTGTGTGTTGTTTAAATCTCAAATTGACTTCTCGTTTGTAATTATCTCACTTCTTTATTGTTTTGTTTAACTCTAGACTAGAATTTTACATTTGTTGTTTAACCCACATTATGTGTGTGGTTTAACACTCAAGAGTTCTTCGTTTGTTATACTCTTACCTTACATGCATTGTTTAAATCTCGAATAGACTTCTTCATTGACATTATCCCTCCTTTAGTGTGTTGTTTAACTCAAGTAGAGTTATTCGTTTGTTGTTCATCCCTCTCCAAAGTGTGTTGTTTTTATCTCTCAAGTAGAGTTGTTGGTTTGTTGTTTATTCAACTCCTTTTGTGTTTTGTTTAACTCTCAAGTAGAGTTCTTCGGTCCTTATTTTATTACTCCTCTTGTGTGTTGTTTAAATCTCAACTTGACTTCACCGTTTGAAATTATCTGACTTCTTTATTGTTTTGTTTAACTCTAGACTAGAATTTTAAATTTGTTGTTTAACCCACTCAATATGTGTGTGGTTAACACTCAAGTAGAGTTCTTCGTTTGTTATACCCTCACTCCTTATGTGCATTGTTTAAATGTCTAATAGACTTTTTCGTTTGACATTATGCCACTCCTTTAGTGAGTTGTTTAACTCTCAAGTAGAGTTATTTGTTTGTTGTTCATCCCTCTCCAAAGTGTCTTGTTTTTATCTCTCAAGTAGAGTTGTTGGTTTGTTGTTTATTCAACTCCATTTGGGTTTTGTTTAACTCTCAAGTACAGTTCTTTGTTATTTTACTCCTCTTGTGTGTTGTTTAAATCTCAAACCCTTCCGTTTGTAATTATCTCACTTCTTTATTGTTTTGTTTAACTCTAGACTAGAATTTTATATTTGTTGTTTGACCCACTCAATATGTGTGTGGTTAACACTCAAGTAGAGTTCTTCGTTTGTTAAACTCTCACTCCTTATGTGCATTGTTTAAATCTCTAATAGACTTTTTCATTTGACATTATGCCACTCCTTTAGTGAGTTGTTTAACTCTCAAGTAGAGTTATTTGTTTGTTGTTCATCCCTCTCCAAAGTGTCTTGTTTTTATCTCTCAAGTAGAGTTGTTGGTTTGTTGTTTATTCAACTCCATTTGGGTTTTGTTTAACTCTCAAGTACAGTTCTTTGTTCGTTATTTTATTACTCCTCTTGTGTGTTGTTTAAATCTCAAACTGACTTCTCCGTTTGTAATTATCTCACTTCTTTATTGTTTTGTTTAACTCTAGACTAGAATTTTATATTTGTTGTTTAACCCACTCAATATGTGTGTGGTTAACACTCATGTAGAGTTCTTCGTTTGTTATACTCTCACTCCTTATGTGCATTGTTTAAATGTCTAATAGACTTCTTCGTTTGACATTATCCCAGTCCTTTAGTGTGTTGTTTAACTCTCAAGTAGAGTTATTCGTTTGTTGTTCATCCCTCTCCAAAGTGTGTTGTTTTTATCTCTCAAGTAGAGTTGTTGGTTTGTTGTTTATTCAACTCCTTTTGTGTTTTGTTTAACTCTCAAGTAGAGTTCTTCGGTCGTTATTTTATTACACCTCTTGTGTGTTGTTTAAATCTCAACTTGACTTCACCGTTTGAAATTATCTGACTTCTTTATTGTTTTGTTTAACTCTAGACTAGAATTTTAAATTTGTTGTTTAACCCACTCAATATGTGTGTGGTTAACACTCAAGTAGAGTTCTTCGTTTGTTATACTCTTACTCCTTCTGTGCATTGTTTAAATCTCGAATAGACTTCTTCATTCGACATTATCCCACTCCTTGAGAGTTAAACAACTCACTAAAGGAGTGCCATAATGGCTAACGAAGAAGTCTATTAGACATTTAAACAATGCACATAAGGAGTAAGAGTATAACAAACGAAGAACTCTACTTGAGTGTTAAACCACACACAAAATGAGTGGGTTAAACAACAAATGTAAAATTCTAGTCTAGAGTTAAACAAAAAAATAAAGAAGTGAGATAATTACAAACGGAGAACAGATTTAAACAACACACAAGAGGAGTAATAAAATAACGAACGAAGAACTCTACTTGAGAGTTAAACAAAACACAAATGGAGTTGAATAAACAACAAACGAACAACTCTACGTGAGAGATAAAAACAAGACACTTCGGAGAGGGATGAACAACAAACGAATAACTCTACTTGAGAGTTAAACAACACACTAAAGGAGTGGGATAATGTCTAACGAAGAAGTCTATTAGACATTTAAACAATGCAGATAAGGAGTAAGAGTATAACAAACGAAGAACTCTACTTGAGTGTTAACCACACACAAAATGAGTGGGTTAAATAACAAATGTAAAATTCTAGTCTAGAGTTAAACAAAATAATAAAGAAGTGAGATACTTACAAACGGTGAAGTCAATTTGAGATTTAAACAACACACAAGAGGAATAATGAAATAACGAACGAAGAACTCTACTTGAGATTTAAACAAAACACAAATGGAGTTGAATAAACACCAAACCAACAACTCTATTTGAGCGATATAAACAAGACACTTTGGAGAGGGATGAATAACAAACGAATAACTCTACTTGAGAGTTAAACAACACACTAAAGGAGAGTGATAATGTCGAATGAAGAAGTCTATTCGAGATTTAACCAATGCACATAAGGAGTAAGAGTATTACATACAAAGAACTCTACTTGAGTGTTAAACCACACACATAATGAGTGGGTTAATCAACAAATATAAAATTCTAGTCTAGAGTTAAACAAAACAATAAAGAAGTGAGATAATTACAAACGGTGAAGTCAATTTGAGATTTAAACAACACACAAGAGGAGTAATAAAATAACGAACGAAGAACTCTACTTTAGAGTTAAACAAAACACAAAAGGAATTGAATAAACAACAAACCAATAACTCTACTTGAGAGATAAAAACAAGACACTTCGGAGAGGGATGAACAACAAACGAATAACTCTACTTGAGAGTTAAACAACACACTAAAGGAGTGGGATAATGTCTAACGAAAAGTCTATTAGACATTTAAACAATGCAGATAAGGAGTGAGAGTATAACAAACGAAGAACTCTACTTGAGTGTTAAACCACACACAAAATGAGTGGGTTAAACAACAAATGTAAAATTCTAGTGTAGAGTTAAACAAAAAAATAAAGAAGTGAGATAATTACAAATGGAGAAGTCAATTTGAGATTTAAACAACACACAAGAGGAGTAATAAAATAACGAACGAAGAACTTTACTTGAGAGTTAAACAAAACACAAATGGAGTTGAATAAACACCAAACCAACAACTCTACTTGAGAGATAAAAACAAGACACTTTGGAGAGGGATGAACAACAAACAAATAACTCTACTTGAGAGTTAAACAACTCACTAAAGGAGTGGCATAATGTCTAACGGAGAAGTCTATTAGACATTTAAACAATGCACATAAGGAGTAAGAGTATAACATACAAAGAACTCTACTTGAGTGTTAAACCACACACATAATGAGTGGGTTAATCAACAAATGTAAAATTCTAGTGTAGAGTTAAACAAAAAAATAAAGAAGTGAGATAATTACAAACGGAGAAGTCAATTTGAGATTTAAACAACACACAAGAGGAGTAATAAAATAACGAACGAAGAACTTTACTTGAGAGTTAAATAAAACACAAATGGAGTTGAATAAACACCAAACCAACAACTCTACTTGAGAGATAAAAACAAGACACTTTGGAGAGGGATGAACAACAAACAAATAACTCTACTTGAGAGTTAAACAACTCACTAAAGGAGTGGCATAATGTCTAACGGACTAGTCTATTAGACATTTAAACAATGCACATAAGGAGTAAGAGTATAACAAACGAAGAACTCTGCTTGAGTGTTAAACCACACACAAAATGAGTGGGTTAAACAACAAATGTAAAATTCTAGTCTAGAGTTAAACAAAACAATAAAGAAGTGAGATAATTACAAACGGTGAAGTCAATTTGAGATTTAAACAACACACAAGAGGAGTAATAAAATAACGAACGAAGAACTCTACTTTGGAGTTAAACAAAACACAGAAGGAATTGAATAAACAACAAACCAACAACTCTACTTGAGAGATAAAAACAAGACACTTCGGAGAGGGATGAACAACAAACGAATAACTCTACTTGAGAGTTAAACAACACACTAAAGGAGTGGGATAATGTCTAACGAAGAAGTCTATTAGACATTTAAACAATGCAGATAAGGAGTGAGAGTATAACAAACGAAGAACTCTACTTGAGTGTTAAACCACACACAAAATGAGTGGGTTAAACAACAAATGTAAAATTCTAGTCTAGAGTTAAACAAAACAATAAAGAAGTGAGATAATTACAAACGGTGAAGTCAATTTGCGATTTAAACAACACACAAGAGGAGTAATAAAATAACGAACGAAGAACTTTACTTGAGAGTTAAACAAAACAAAAATGGAGTTGAATAAACACCAAACCAACAACTCTACTTGAGAGATAAAAACAAGAAACTTTGGAGAGGGATGAACAACAAACAAATAACTCTACTTGAGAGTTAAACAACTCACTAAAGGAGTGGCATAATGTCTAACGAAGAAGTCTATTAGACATTTAAACAATGCACATAAGGAGTAAGAGTATAACAAACGAAGAACTCTACTTGAGTGTTAAACCACACACAAAATGAGTGGGTTAAACAACAAATGTAAAATTCTAGTGTAGAGTTAAACAAAACAATAAAGAAGTGAGATAATTACAAACGGAGAAGTCAATTTGAGATTTAAACAACACACAAGAGGGGTAATAAAATAACGAACGAAGAACTTTACTTGAGAGTTAAACAAAACACAAATGGAATTGAATAAACACCAAACCAACAACTCTACTTGAGAGATAAAAACAAGACACTTTGGAGAGGGATGAACAACAAACAAATAACTCTACTTGAGAGTTAAACAACTCACTAAAGGAGTGGCATAATGTCTAACGAAGAAGTCTATTAGACATTTAAACAATGCACATAAGGAGTAAGAGTATAACAAACGAAGAACTCTACTTGAGTGTTAAACCACACACAAAATGAGTGGGTTAAACAACAAATGTAAAATTCTAGTCTAGAGTTAAACAAAACAATAAAGAAGTGAGATAATTACAAACGGAGAAGTCAATTTGAGATTTAAACAACACACAAGAGGAGTAATAAAATAACGAACGAAGAACTCTACTTGAGAGTTAAACAAAACACAAATGGAGTTGAATAAACACCAAACCAACAACTCTACTTGAGAGATAAAAACAAGACACTTTGGAGAGGGATGAACAACAAACAAATAAATCTACTTGAGAGTTAAACAACACACTAAAGGAGTGGGATAATGTCTAACGAAGAAGTCTATTAGACATTTAAACAATGCAGATAAGGAGTAAGAGTATAACAAACGAAGAACTCTACTGAGTGTTAACCACACACATAATGAGTGGGTTAAATAACAAATGTAAAATTCTAGTCTAGAGTTAAACAAAATAATAAAGAAGTGAGATACTTACAAACGGTGAAGTCAATTTGAGATTTAAACAACACACAAGAGGAATAATAAAATAACGAACGAAGAACTCTACTTGAGAGTTAAACAAAACACAAATGGAGTTGAATAAACACCAAACCAACAACTCTATTTGAGCGATATAAACAAGACACTTTGGAGAGGGATGAATAACAAACGAATAACTCTACTTGAGAGTTAAACAACACACTAAAGGAGAGTGATAATGTCGAATGAAGAAGTATATTCGAGATTTAAACAATGCACATAAGGAGTAAGAGTATAACAAACAAAGAACTCTACTTGAGTGTTAAACCACACACATAATGAGTGGGTTAAACAACAAATGTAAAATTCTAGTGTAGAGTTAAACAAAACAATAAAGAAGTGAGATAATTACAAACGGAGAAGTCAATTTGAGATTTAAACAACACACAAGAGGAGTAATAAAATAACGAACGAAGAACTCTACTTGAGAGTTAAACAAAACACAAATGGAGTTGAATAAACACCAAACCAACAACTCTACTTGAGAGATAAAAACAAGACACTTTGGAGAGGGATGAACAACAAACAAATAACTCTACTTGAGAGTTAAACAACTCACTAAAGGAGTGGCATAATGTCTAACGAAGAAGTCTATTAGACATTTAAACAATGCACATAAGGAGTAAGAGTATAACAAACGAAGAACTCTACTTGAGTGTTAAACCACACACAAAATGAGTGGGTTAAACAACAAATGTAAAATTCTAGTCTAGAGTTAAACAAAACAATAAAGAAGTGAGATAATTACATACGGTGAAGTCAATTTGAGATTTAAACAACACACAAGAGGACTAATAAAATAACGAACGAAGAAATCTACTTTAGAGTTAAACAAAACACAGAAGGAATTGAATAAACAACAAACCAACAACTCTACTTGAGAGATAAAAACAAGACACTTCGGAGAGGGATGAACAACAAACGAATAACTCTACTTGAGAGTTAAACAACACACTAAAGGAGTGGGATAATGTCTAACGAAGAAGTCTATTAGACATTTAAACAATGCAGATAAGGAGTGAGAGTATAACAAACGAAGAACTCTACTTGAGTGTTAAACCACACACAAAATGAGTGGGTTAAACAACAAATGTAAAATTCTAGTCTAGAGTTAAACAAAACAATAAAGAAGTGAGATAATTACAAACGGAGAAGTCAATTTGAGATTTAAACAACACACAAGAGGAGTAATAAAATAACGAACGAAGAACTTTACTTGAGAGTTAAACAAAACAAAAATGGAGTTGAATAAACACCAAACCAACAACTCTACTTGAGAGATAAAAACAAGACACTTTGGAGAGGGATGAACAACAAACAAATAACTCTACTTGAGAGTTAAACAACTCACTAAAGGAGTGGCACAATGTCTAACGAAGAAGTATATTAGACATTTAAACAATGCACATAAGGAGTAAGAGTATAACAAACGAAGAACTCTACTTGAGTGTTAAACCACACACAAAATGAGTGGGTTAAACAACAAATGTAAAATTCTAGTCTAGAGTTAAACAAAACAATAAAGAAGTGAGATAATTACAAACGGTGTGGTCAATTAGAGATTTAAACAACACACAAGAGGAGTAATAAAATAACGAACGAAGAACTTTACTTATTGAGAGTTAAACAAAACACAAATGGAGTTGAATAAACACCAAACCAACAACTCTACTTGAGAGATAAAAACAAGACACTTTGGAGAGGGATGAACAACAAACAAATAACTCTACTTGAGAGTTAAACAACTCACTAAAGGAGTGGCATAATGTCTAACGAAGAAGTCTATTAGACATTTAAACAATGCACATAAGGAGTAAGAGTATAACAAACGAAGAACTCTACTTGAGTGTTAAACCACACACAAAATGAGTGGGTTAAACAACAAATGTAAAATTCTAGTCTAGAGTTAAACAAAACAATAAAGAAGTGAGATAATTACAAACGGAGAAGTCAATTTGAGATTTAAACAACACACAAGAGGAGTAATAAAATAACGAACGAAGAACTCTACTTGAGAGTTAAACAAAACACAAATGGAGTTGAATAAACACCAAACCGACAACTCTACTTGAGAGATAAAAACAAGACACTTTGGAGAGGGATGAACAACAAACAAATAAATCTACTTGAGAGTTAAACAACACACTAAAGGAGTGGGATAATGTCTAACGAAGAAGTCTATTAGACATTTAAACAATGCAGATAAGGAGTAAGAGTATAACAAACGAAGAACTCTACTTGAGTGTTAACCACACACATAATGAGTGGGTTAAATAACAAATGTAAAATTCTAGTCTAGAGTTAAACAAAATAATAAAGAAGTGAGATACTTACAAACGGTGAAGTCAATTTGAGATTTAAACAACACACAAGAGGAGTAATAAAATAACGAACGAAGAACTCTACTTGAGAGTTAAACAAAACACAAAAGGAATTGAATAAACAACAAACGAACAACTCTATTTGAGCGATATAAACAAGACACTTTGGAGAGGGATGAACAACAAACGAATAACTCTACTTGAGAGTTAAACAACACACTAAAGGAGAGTGATAATGTCGAATGAAGAAGTATATTCGAGATTTAAACAATGCACATAAGGAGTAAGAGTATAACAAACAAAGAACTCTACTTGAGTGTTAAACCACACACATAATGAGTGGGTTAAACAACAAATGTAAAATTCTAGTCTAGAGTTAAACAAAACAATAAAGAAGTGAGATAATTACAAACGGTGAAGTCAATTTGAGATTTAAACAACACACAAGAGGAGTAATAAAATAACGAACGAAGAACTCTACTTGAGAGTTAAACAAAACACAAAAGGAATTGAATAAACAACAAACCAACAACTCTACTTGAGAGATAAAAACAAGACACTTTGGAGAGGGATGAACAACAAACGAATAACTCTACTTGAGTAACAACACACTAAAGGAGTGGGATAATGTCTAACGAAGAAGTCTATTAGACATTTAAACAATGCAAATAAGGAGTGAGAGTATAACAAACGAAGAACTCTACTTGACTGTTAAACCACACACAAAATGAGTGGGTTAAACAACAAATGTAAAATTATAGTCTAGAGTTAAACAAAAGAATAAAGAAGTGAGATAATTACAAACGGAGAAGTCAATTTGAGACTTAAACAACACACAAGAGGAGTAATAAAATAACGAACGAAGAACTCTAGTTTAGAGTTAAACAAAACACAAAAGGAAATGAATAAACACCAAACCGAAAACTCTACTTGAGAGATAAAAACAAGACACTTTGGAGAGGGATGAACAACAAACAAATAACTCTACTTGAGAGTTAAACAACTCACTAAAGGAGTGGCATAATGTCTAACGAAGAAGTCTATTAGACATTTAAACAATGCACATAAGGAGTAAGAGTATAACAAACGAAGAACTCTACTTGAGTGTTAAACCACACACAAAATGTGTGGGTTAAACAACAAATGTAAAATTCTAGTCTAGAGTTAAACAAAACAATAAAGAAGTGAGATAATTACAAACGGAGAAGTCAATTTGAGATTTAAACAACAACCAAGAGGAGTAATAAAGTAACGAACGAAGAACTCTAGTTTAGAGTTAAACAAAACACAAAAGGAATTGAATAAACACCAAACCGACAACTCTACTTGAGAGATAAAAACAAGACACTTTGGAGAGGGATGAACAACAAACAAATAACTCTACTTGAGAGTTAAACAACTAACTAAAGGAGTGGCATAATGTCAAACGAAGATGTCTATTAGACATTTAAACAATGCACATAAGGAGTAAGAGTATAACAAACGAAGAACTCTACCTGAGTGTTAACCACACACATAATGAGTGGGTTAAATAACAAATATAAAATTCTAGTCTAGAGTTAAACAAAACAATAAAAAAGTGAGATACTTACAAACGGTGAAGTCAATTTGAGATTTAAACAACAGACAAGAGGAGTAATAAAATAACGAACGAAGAACTCTACTTGAGAGTTAAACAAAACACAAAAGGAATTGAATAAACAACAAACGAACAACTCTACTTGAGAGATAAAAACAAGACACTTCGGAGAGGGATGAACAACAAACGAATAACTCTACTTGAGAGTTAAACAACACACTAAATGAGTGGGATAATGTCTAACGAAGAAGTCTATTAGACATTTAAACAATGCAGATAAGGAGTAAGAGTATTGCGATGTAGATTCAGGATGTAATTGGTATTCCTATTCATCTTCGCATCACTGAAGTTCCCTATTTCGAGTATTGACCTCTACTGGTTGGTTTTTTTGGATGGGTTCCAGATGGCTTTTCCAGATGTTACCGCGACGACATTCTCTCCTATCATCCGCTCCATCCGGTTCTCGATACAGATCCGGACCGAATCTCTAGACGGTTCGATTTCTACCAAGCAAGTTTATCACTCTTGCGGCCGCATTTCTTAAGATCGACCGGGTATGGGCTCTTTTATCCCACCCCACGTTCTATCATCACGCTTTGAAGGCTATTTATGGTGTTCTTCCAACTATTGAGAAACATGGGCTCTGGTTTTGTTGGTCCTTCGTGTGTGTTTTTGCTATGTCGCTATGGATTGCCAAGACCATTTATCGGTCTCTTGTCCGCTCACTGACTATCCGCATACTCTATTTGATCTTTCCGTGTTCCTTTCGAGATTGCTTTAGTTTTGGAGAGCTTGTTATATGCCATGGGTCAACATTTTAGCTCTCGATTCTCTTTGTATGCGTCTTGCCTTTGTGACGCATTTGGGTGCTTTGGATCGCGCTTAAATCGTTATTTGATGGTGTTCTGCTTCTGCATTCTGCTTCCGATTTGGAGTCTTAGGCTAATTCCCACCCTCTTGGTTCTATGGCTAATAATCGTTGATTTACAAGTCCTTCATTCTTTCATTCAAGGGTGCCCGCCTAAGTCACGAGATATCATTGAGGTCCGATGGTATCCCTCCCGGATGGATTAAATGCAACACGGATGGAAGTTCTCGGCGCAGCTCCTCCCTCGCGGTTTGGGGGTTTTAGAGATTCAAATGGTGATGATGGGTTGCTTTGTAAATCACCGTACGCTTTATGCTTTTGAAGCTTTTGTTTACTGCGGTTATGATTGGCATTGAATTGGCTCACACCTGTATCGTGGAATAAGATTTGGTTGGAGATGATTCTACTTATGTAGTAATTTGCTCTCCGGGTACTAACTCGGTCCCATGGAAATTCGGAACCTGGCTATCGACTCTCTCTCTCATATGCGTGACATGGATTTTCGGATGTCTCATATTTTCGTGGAAGGCAACACGGTCGCCGATGCTCTCTCAAAGTTGGATCCGAAGGTTTCGGACTTCTCCTTCGATGTCATTCGACCTCACATACAGGTGGACATGTACGGTTTACCTTATTATAGGTTTTAACGCTTAACGCCAGTATTTTTTCCCAAATGGGTTTTCCCATCGGGTTTTTCCATGACTGGTTTTAACGAGGCGCTGGTTGCAACCATGGATCACCTTGATCCCGGTTATGTTATTTTTGTTTCTTTTTGTTTCACTTGTTTCGTTGTAACACCGTGGGTTCCATTGTAATCTCTACTTTTACGCTTTGTACTCTTTTACTTTTATTAATATATGCTCTATTTATGAAAAAAAAAAAGGAGTAAGAGTATAACAAACGAAGAACTCTACTTGAGTGTTAACCACACACATAATGAGTGGGTTAAATAACCAATGTAAAATTCTAGCCTAGAGTTAAACAAAATAATAAAGAAGTGAGATACTTACAAACGGTGAAGTCAATTTGAGATTTAAACAACACACAAGAGGAATAATAAAATAACGAACGAAGAACTCAACTTGAGATTTAAACAAAACACAAATGGAGTTGAATAAACACCAAACCAACAACTCTATTTGAGCGATATAAACAAGACACTTTGGAGAGGGATGAATAACAAACGAATAACTCTACTTGAGAGTTAAACAACACACTAAAGGAGAGTGATAATGTCGAATGAAGAAGTCTATTCGAGATTTAAACAATGCACATAAGGAGTAAGAGTATAACAAACAAAGAACTCTACTTGAGTGTTAAACCACACACATAATGAGTGGGTTAATCAACAAATGTAAAATTCTAGTCTAGAGTTAAACAAAACAATAAAGAAGTGAGATAATTACAAACGGTGAAGTCAATTTGAGATTTAAACAACACACAAGAGGAGTAATAAAATAACGAACGAAGAACTCTACTTTAGAGTTAAACAAAACACAAAAGGAATTGAATAAACAACAAACCAACAATTCTACTTGAGAGATAAAAACAAGACACTTCGGAGAGGGACGAACAACAAACGAATAACTCTACTTGAGTAACAACACACTAAAGGAGTGGGATAATGTCTAACGAAGAAGTCTATTAGACATTTAAACAATGCAGATAAGGAGTGAGAGTATAACAAACGAAGAACTCTACTTGACTGTTAAACCACACACAAAATGAGTGGGTTAAACAACAAATGTAAAATTCTAGTCTAGAGTTAATCAATACCTTCGGCCTAGTGGTTTTATTGCGCACAGCCCTAACACATCTTCATTGGACGATTCTATGGAGGCTAATATGCGAATAAAAGATTCAGTTGAGATTATGCGTGAACGCATTAACAACCCATCTAATGCCACTAAGGCTGCCTCTTCATCCCCTAATTCTCCTCGCCTGCCGCTATTAATGCCATGGGGATTGCGGCAGGTGCAAGATGGGCAGACTTAGTAGACGGTGATATAAATGATGATAATTCTTTGCTGGATATTACAACTCTTACATCTGCTACTTGCCATGCAGATTCCTCTCACGTTGTTTCCCAATGAATGTTCTGTTTTGGAACATTCGGGGTATTGGGAATGCTCCCTCACAAGATATGCTCAAGCATCATGTAGTTTCTACTCGTCGTTGGTTTATATTATGAACCAAAGGTTCCTTCCTCCTCCATACCAGATTCTTATTGAATGCGATGGAATGCGCTTTCGGTGAAAATACGCATACTAATGCCTTCCTAACTTATGGGTTTTGGAAGATCTCTTCTTCTCGGTTCTTCTATAATTTTCTTCTTCTCAAGTTCTTGTTATTAAAGTTTCTTGGCTTCAACGGACTTCCTATTAGCGCTTATTCATGCCCATGCCGATTATATCTCCGTCGAGACTTATGGCGTGATTTATCGCTTTTGCCAAACACACCCTCGCTTTTGGTGGAGATTTCAATGTCGGATTGGTGCACATGAACGATCGAATGGTACTCCAGCTCGGTTCGAAACCATGGATTTCGCTCATTTATCAATGATGGGGAGTTCTTATCGATTCCTAGTTCGCCGCTTTTACTTGGTCGAATCGCTGCTTCTCTAGTGGTTATCTAGAGACACGTATTGATAGCTCTTTCTTCACAATCCTTTTGATTTATGGGACTCTGATGGTTCGTGGGGCATGCATTGCTCGGATCACGGCCCCTCTTTGTTTCTGCGCATGAACAAGCGCTATCTCGCCCTCGACCATTCGATTCCAAGCAATGTGGCTTAGTCACGCTCGCTTGAGGAGTTAATTGCTTTCCCGAAAACTCCTATTACGCCATGGGCTCTTTTTCTTGGTTATCCGGAAATTAAAGAGGTCAAACCGCTATCATAGATTGGAATATTAATGTCTTCAAGAGCTTAATTTCGCCTTCTTGCCGTCAGAATAGTCGGAGTTGGTTCAAGCAGAATTATCCCTCCATGGTCCGATAAATGATGTTCCTCGAAGGAACTTGAGGCGATCGCGACTACAATGCTATTCTCAATCAAGAGGCAACTTTTTAAGGCCAAAAGAACCGGTCATGGTTAAAAGACGGTGATAGAAATTCGGGTTTTTCCATCGTTTCAAAGATTCGCAAAGGTATTCTCGATTTTCTTTGATAATTGATGGCTCTATCAATCATGATGCAATTCGGATCCTAATCATATGATTTCTTATTATGAGAATTTTCACAAACTCAAATTTACGCTTGTCTCTGCTCGATGAACTAGATGAGCTTATCCATTGTTCGATTACGGATGAACAAAATCAATTGCTAATCGATATTCCTTCCGAGGATGACATCCGTCATGTTGTTTTCAGTATGTCACCTGATAGTGCTCCTGGACCGGATGGTTTCGGGGGAAGTTTCTATCAATCTATGTGGCACATTATCAAAAGGAGGTGTCTTTGGCGATTCGGGCGTCTTCCTTCATGGTCATTTCCGGCAGTATGAACTCTAGTTTTGTCACTCTTATTCAAAATCGAGATGCGCTATGATGAAGATTTCCGCCCTATTGTTCTTGGTAATTTTCTTTATAAGATTATTGCTAAGATTTTAGCTGATCGTTTGGGTCCGATTTTATCGGGGTTGCTCTCCTTTCATCAATTTGGTTTTATTCCGGGGAGACGCATACATGATTGTATTGCCTTAGCCTCTGAAGGAGTTAATAGTCTTGGTCTTCACCGTAGTAAGGGTAATCTGGTGTTGAAGGTCGACATCCGGAAAGCCTTTGATACTCTAAATCGGGACTTTCTTCGCGGTTCTCACAAAATATGGTTTCTCTTCTACCTTTGTTGGTTGGATTAATCATATTCTTCACTCGCAAAGCTCTCTGCTCGATTAATGGGCCCGGAAGGGTACTTCTGTTCTCGTGGAGTTCGCCAAGGGGATCCTCTTTCCCCTCTTCTCTTTGCATCGGAGGAAGTTCTTAGCAAGCTTCTCAAGGTCGCCAATCAGGGAGCTCACCTTTATTCATTGGACAATCTCTTACTTTTCCTTCTCACCTTCTTTATGCGGATGATGTGATTATTTTTTGCGGCTACTATCGCGAATTGTCGGACTATTCTTAGGATCCGGAAAAATATGTCGCTTGGTCGGGACAACACTTCAATCCTCGTAAGTCTGTATTATCTTAGTACTTTTCTCACCCGAGTCGAAGAACCACTTGTGCGTAATCATGGATATTATCGAGGGTCACCTTCCTTTCACGATTGGGAGTTCCACTTTTCCGTGGGCACCTGACTTGTCATTTACAACCTCATGGACTCGATTCTAGAAAAGTTTAGTAAATGGAAGGCACTTCTCTCTATGGCCGTCGCTTATGTCTTGTTCAATCGCTGATCCAGGATCTTTTGTACACTCTATGATGGTTTATCGTGGCCTTTGACTCTTCTTAAGCCGTATGGATGCCGCATTCGTAATTTCGTTCAAACCGGGATACTCAAGAGAGCATCGACTTCTATCTCTTGGAAGCGTTGTTGTGCTCCAAAGTCCGAGGGTGGTCTTGTATTCGCTCTCGTTGCCGCTAATAAGGCGATCTTTCGCCTTGCTTGGGATATTCAATGAAGGTTCCATATCTAGATATCTTTCGCCAATAAGCTTTTTCAAGCATGCTTCCTTACGCCTTATGTTGCTTCCTCGATTTGGTTTGATTTAAGGATTGTTTCCACACTTCAATCCAAGTCTAGATGGTTAGCGTGTCAAGGCTCGCCTACGCTTCGCTTGATGATTGGCTTGCTACATGATTATGGATGTAATTGGTATTCCTATTCATCTTCGATCACTGAAGTTCCCTATTTCGAGTATTGACTCGCTGGTTGGTTTTTTTCGATGGGTTCCAGATGGCTTTTCCAGATGTTACTCGACATTCTCTCCTATCATCCGCTCCATCCGGTTCTCGATACTCAGATCCGGACAATCTCTAGACGGTTCGATTTCTACCAAGCGTTTATCACTCTTGGCGCTTCCTTAAGATTGACCGGGATCTTGGATATGGGCTTTTTATCCCACCCGCCGTTCTATCACGCTTGAAGGCTATTTATGGTGTTCTTCCAACTATTGAGAAATCCGCGGGCTCGTTTTGTTGGTCCTTCGGTGTGTGTTTTTTGCTATGCTGCTATGGATTGCCAAGACCATTTACTGGTCTCTTGTCCGTTCACTCGACTATCCGCATACTCTATTTGATCTTTCCAGTGTTCCTTTTCGAGATTGTTTTAGTTTTGGAGAGCTTCGTTATATGCCATGGGTCAACATTTTAGCTCTCGATTCTCTCTTTGGGCCTCTTGCCTTTGTGACGGCATTGGTGCTTTTGGATCGCGCAAATCGTTGCTTATTTGATGGTGTTCCGCTTTCTAGGCATTCTATTTTGCTTCGATTTGAGTCTCAGGGCAGGCTAATTCCCACCCTCTGGTTCTATGGCTAATAATCGTTGATTTACAAGTCCTTCATTCTTTTCAGATTCAAGGGTGCCCGCCTAAGTCACGAGATATCATTGAGGTCCGATGGTATCCCTCTCCCGGATGGATTAAATGCAACACGGATGGAAGTTCTCTGCCGCCCTCCCTCTATCAAGGCCGGGGTTTTTAGAGATTCAAATGGTACCGTGATGGGTTGCTTTGTAAATCACCGGTACGCTTTATGCTTTTGAAGCGAGTTACCGGTTATGATTGGCATTGAATCGCTCACACCTGTGGTCGAATAAGATTTGGTGGAGATGATTCTACTTATGTAGCGAATTTGCTCTCCGCGGGTACTAACTCGGTCCCATGGAAATTCCGGAACCGTTGGCTATTGACTCTCTCTCATATGCGTGACATGGATTTTCGGGTGTCTCATATTTTTCGTGAAGGCAACACGGTCACGATGCTCTCTCAAAGTTGATCCGAGGGTTTCGACTTCTCCTTGATGTCATTCGACCTCACATACACAGGGACATGTACGGTTTACCTTATTATAGGTTTCGCAACGCTAACGCCAGCATCTTTTTCCAACCATGGGTTTTTCCCACGGGTTTTTCCATGAGGTTTTAACGAGGTTCAAGGGTTGCAACCATGGATCACCTTGATCCCGGTTATGTTATTTTTGTTTCTTTGTTTGTTTCACTTGTTTCGTTGTAACTCACTCAGGTTCCATTGTAATCTCTACTTTTACGCTTTGTACTCTTTTACTTTTATTAATATATGCTCTATTTATGAAAAAAAAAAAAATAAACAAAAGAATAAAGAAGTGAGATAATTACAAACGGAGAAGTCAATTTGAGACTTAAACAACACACAAGAGGAGTAATAAAATAACGAACGAAGAACTCTAGTTTAGAGTTAAACAAAACACAAAAGGAATTGAATAAACACCAAACCGACAACTCTACTTGAGAGATAAAAACAAGACACTTTGGAGAGGGATGAACAACAAACAAATAACTCTACTTGAGAGTTAAACAACTCACTAAAGGAGTGGCATAATGTCTAACGAAGAAGTCTATTAGACATTTAAACAATGCACATAAGGAGTAAGAGTATAACAAACGAAGAACTCTACTTGAGTGTTAAACCACACACAAAATGTGTGGGTTAAACAACAAATGTAAAATTCTAGTCTAGAGTTAAACAAAACAATAAAGAAGTGAGATAATTACAAACGGAGAAGTCAATTTGAGATTTAAACAACAACCAAGAGGAGTAATAAAGTAACGAACGAAGAACTCTAGTTTAGAGTTAAACAAAACACAAAAGGAATTGAATAAACACCAAACCGACAACTCTACTTGAGAGATAAAAACAAGACACTTTGGAGAGGGATGAACAACAAACAAATAACTCTACTTGAGAGTTAAACAACTAACTAAAGGAGTGGCATAATGTCAAACGAAGATGTCTATTAGACATTTAAACAATGCAGATAAGGAGTAAGAGTATAACAAACGAAGAACTCTACTTGAGTGTTAACCACACACATAATGAGTGGGTTAAATAACAAATATAAAATTCTAGTCTAGAGTTAAACAAAACAATAAAGAAGTGAGATACTTACAAACGGTGAAGTCAATTTGAGATTTAAACAACACACAAGAGGAGTAATAAAATAACGAACGAAGAACTCTACTTGAGAGTTAAACAAAACACAAAAGGAATTGAATAAACAACAAACGAACAACTCTACTTGAGAGATAAAAACAAGACACTTCGGAGAGGGATGAACAACAAACGAATAACTCTACTTGAGAGTTAAACAACACACTAAATGAGTGGGATAATGTCTAACGAAGAAGTCTATTAGACATTTAAACAATGCAGATAAGGAGTAAGAGTATTATGTAATCATGCGGATGTAATTGGTATTCCTATTCATCTTCGCATCACTGAGTTCCCTATTTCGAGTATTGACCGCTGGTTGGTTTCTTTTGGATGGGTTCCAGATGGCTTTTCCAGATGTTACCGACATTCTCCTATCATCCTGCTCCATCTCGGTTCGATATCAGATCCGGATCAATCTCTAGACGGTTCGATTTCTACCAAGCAAGCCTATCACTCTTTGCGGCCGCATTTCCTTAAGATTGACTGGGGTATGGGCTCCTTTTATCCCACCCCGTTCTATCACGCTTTGAAGGCTATTTATGGTGTTCTTCCAACTATTGAGAAACCAGGCTCGGGTTTTGTTGGTCCTTCTGTGTGTTTTTTGCTATGTCGCTATGGATTGCCAAGACCATTTATCGTCTCTTGTCCGCTCACTCGGACTATCTCGCATACTCTATTTGATCTTTTCGTGTTCCTTTCGAGATTGCTTTAGTTTTGGAGAGCTTCATATGCCATGGGTCAACATTTTAGCTCGATTCTTCTCTCTTGCCTCGCCTTTGTGGACATTTGGGTGCTTGGATCGCGCCAATCGTTGCTTATTTGATGGTGTTCCTGCTTCAGCATTCTATTTTGCTTCGATTGAGGAGTTCAGAGGCAGGCTAATTCCCACCTCTCGTTCTATGGCTAATAATCGTTGATTTACAAGTCCTTCATTCTTTTCGTATTCAAGGGTGCCCGCCTAAGTCACGATATCATTGAGGTCCGGTATCCTCTCCCGGATGGATTAAATGCAACACGATGGAAGTTCTCTTGCCGCCCCCCTCTCCATCGCCGGGCTTTTTAGAGATTCAAATGGTACCGTGATGGGTTGCTTTGTAAATCACCGGTACGCTTTATGCTTTTGAAGCCGAACTTGCGGTTATGATTGGCATTGAATTGGCTCACACCTGTGGCTGAATAAGATTTGCTGGAGATGATTCTACTTATGTAGCTTAATTTGCTCTCATGGTACTAACTCGGTCCCATGGAAATTCGAACCGACTCTCTCTCATGCGTGATATGGATTTTCGGGTGTCTCATATTTTTCGTGAAGGCAACACGTCGCCGATGCTCTCTCAAAGTTGGATCCGAAGGTTTCGACTTCTCTTTCGATGTCATTCGACCTCACATACATGGGACATGTACGGTTACCTTATTATAGGTTTCGCAACGCTAACGCCAGTATTCTTTTTCCCAGCCATGGGTTTTTCAATCCACGGGTTTTTCCGATTTGGTTTTAACGAGGTTCTGTTGCAGTTGCAACTATGGATCACCTTGATCCCGGTTATGTTATTTTTGTTTTTGTTTGTTTCACTTGTTTCGCTGCAACCCGCCTGTGGGTTCCATTGTAATTCTACTTTCGCTTTTACGCTTTTTTTTTACTTTTATTAATATATGCTCTATTTATGAAAAAAAAAGGAGTAAGAGTATAACAAACTAAGAACTCTACTGAAAAGTTAACCACACACATAATGAGTGGGTTAAATAACCAATGTAAAATTCTAGCCTAGAGTTAAACAAAATAATAAAGAAGTGAGATACTTACAAACGGTGAAGTCAATTTGAGATTTAAACAACACACAAGAGTAATAATAAAATAACGAACGAAGAACTCAACTTGAGATTTAAACAAAACACAAATGGAGTTGAATAAACACCAAACCAACAACTCTATTTGAGCGATATAAACAAGACACTTTGGAGAGGGATGAATAACAAACGAATAACTCTACTTGAGAGTTAAACAACACACTAAAGGAGTGGGATAATGTCTAACGAAGAAGTCTATTAGACATTTAAACAATGCAGATAAGGAGTGAGAGTATAACAAACGAAGAACTCTACTTGAGTGTTAAACCACACTCAAAATGAGTGGGTTAAACAACAAATGTAAAATTCTAGTTAGAGTTAAACAAAACAATAAAGAAGTGAGATAATTACAAACGGAGAAGTCAATTTGAGACTTAAACAACACACAAGAGGAGTAATAAAATAACGAACGAAGAACTCTAGTTTAGAGTTAAACAAAACACAAAAGGAATTGAATAAACACCAAACCGACAACTCTACTTGAGAGATAAAAACAAGACACTTTGGAGAGGGATGAACAACAAACGAAGAACTCTACTTGAGAGTTAAACAACTCACTAAAGGAGTGGCATAATGTCTAACGAAGAAGTCTATTAGACATTTAAACAATGCACATAAGGAGTAAGAGTATAACAAACGAAGAACTCTACTTGAGTGTTAAACCACACACAAAATGTGTGGGTTAAACAACAAATGTAAATTTCTAGTGTAGAGTTAAACAAAACAATAAAGAAGTGAGATAATTACAAACGGAGAAGTCAATTTGAGATTTAAACAACACACAAGAGGAGTAATAAAGTAACGAACGAAGAACTCTAGTTTAGAGTTAAACAAAACACAAAAGGAATTGAATAAACACCAAACCGACAACTCTACTTGAGAGATAAAAACAAGACACTTTGGAGAGGGATGAACAACAAACGAATAACTCTACTTGAGAGTTAAACAACTCACTAAAGGAGTGGCATAATGTCTAACGAAGAAGTCTATTAGACATTTAAACAATGCACATAAGGAGTAAGAGTATAACAAACGAAGAACTCTACTTGAGTGTTAAACCACACACAAAATGTGTGGGTTAAACAACAAATGTAAATTTCTAGTGTAGAGTTAAACAAAACAATAAAGAAGTGAGATAATTACAAACGGAGAAGTCAATTTGAGATTTAAACAACACACAAGAGGAGTAATAAAGTAACGAACGAAGAACTCTAGTTTAGAGTTAAACAAAACACAAAAGGAATTGAATAAACAACAAACCAACAACTCTACTTGAGAGATAAAAACAAGACACTTCGGAGAGGGATGAACAACAAACGAATAACTCTACTTGAGAGTTAAACAACACACTAAAGGAGTGGGATAATGTCTAACGAAGAAGTCTATTAGACATTTAAACAATGCAGATAAGGAGTGAGAGTATAACAAACGAAGAACTCTACTTGAGTGTTAAACCACACACAAAATGAGTGGGTTAAACAACAAATGTACAATTCTAGTCTAGAGTTAAACAAAACAATAAAGAAGTGAGATAATTACAAACGGAGAAGTCAATTTGAGATTTAAACAACACACAAGAGGAGTAATAAAATAACGAACGAAGAACTTTACTTGAGAGTTAAACAATACAAAAATGGAGTTGAATAAACACCAAACCAACAACTCTACTTGAGAGATAAAAACAAGACACTTTGGAGAGGGATGAACAACAAACAAATAACTCTACTTGAGAGTTAAACAACTCACTAAAGGAGTGGCATAATGTCTAACGAAGAAGTCTATTAGACATTTAAACAATGCACATAAGGAGTAAGAGTATAACAAACGAAGAACTCTACTTGAGTGTTAAACCACACACAAAATGAGTGGGTTAAACAACAAATGTAAAATTCTAGTGTAGAGTTAAACAAAACAATAAAGAAGTGAGATAATTACAAACGGAGAAGTCAATTTGAGATTTAAACAACACACAAGAGGAGTAATAAAATAACGAACGAAGAACTTTACTTGAGAGTTAAACAAAACACAAATGGAGTTGAATAAACACCAAACCAACAACTCTACTTGAGAGATAAAAACAAGACACTTTGGAGAGGGATGAACAACAAACAAATAACTCTACTTGAGAGTTAAACAACTCACTAAAGGAGGGATAATGTCTAACGAAGAAGTCTATTAGACATTTAAACAATGCACATAAGGAGTAAGAGTATAACAAACGAAGAACTTACTGAGTGTTAAACCACACACAAAATGAGTGGGTTAAACAACAAATGTAAAATTCTAGTGTAGAGTTAAACAAAACAATAAAGAAGTGAGATAATTACAAACGGAGAAGTCAATATGAGATTTAAACAACACACAAGAGGAGTAATAAAATAACGAACGAAGAACTTTACTTGAGAGTTAAACAAAACAAAAATGGAGTTGAATAAACACCAAACCAACAACTCTACTTGAGAGATAAAAACAAGACACTTTGGAGAGGGATGAACAACAAACAAATAACTCTACTTGAGAGTTAAACAACTCACTAAAGGAGTGGCATAATGTCTAACGAAGAAGTCTATTAGACATTTAAACAATGCACATAAGGAGTAAGAGTATAACAAACGAAGAACTCTACAAACCACACACAAAATGAGTGGGTTAAACAACAAATGTAAAATTCTAGTCTAGAGTTAAACAAAACAATAAAGAAGTGAGATAATTACAAACGGAGAAGTCAATTTGAGATTTAAACAACACACAAGAGGAGTAATAAAATAACGAACGAAGAACTCTACTTGAGAGTTAAACAAAACACAAAAGGAATTGAATAAACACCAAACCAACAACTCTACTTGAGAGATAAAAACAAGACACTTTGGAGAGGGATGAACAACAAACAAATAACTCTACTTGAGAGTTAAACAACTCACTAAAGGAGTGGGATAATGTCTAACGAAGAAGTCTATTAGACATTTAAACAATGCACATAAGGAGTAAGAGTATAACAAACGAAGAACTCTACTTGAGTGTTAAACCACACACAAAATGAGTGGGTTAAACAACAAATGTAAAATTCTAGTCTAGAGTTAAACAAAACAATAAAGAAGTGAGATAATTACAAACGGAGAAGTCAATTTGAGATTTAAACAACACACAAGAGGAGTAATAAAATAACGAACGAAGAACTCTACTTGAGAGTTAAACAAAACACAAAAGGAATTGAATAAACAACAAACCAACAACTCTACTTGAGCGATAAAAACATCACACTTTGGAGAGGGATGAACAACAAACGAATAACTCTACTTGAGAGTTAAACAACTCACTAAAGGAGTGGCATAATGTCTAACGAAGAAGTCTATTAGACATTTAAACAATGCACATAAGGAGTAAGAGTATAACAAACGAAGAACTCTTTTGAGTGTTAAACCACACACATAATGAGTGGGTTAAACAACAAATGTAAAATTCTAGTCTAGAGTTAAACAAAACAATAAAGAAGTGAGATAATTACAAACGGAGAAGTCAATTTGAGATTTAAACAACACACAAGAGGAGTAATAAAATAACGAAATAAGAACTCTAATTTATAGTTAAACAAAACACAAATGGAGTTGAATAAACACCAAACCAACAACTCTACTTGAGAGATAAAAACAAGTCACTTTGGAGAGGGATGAACAACAAACAAATAACTCTACTTGAGAGTTAAACAACACACTAAAGGAGTTGGATAATGTCTAATGAAGATGTCTATTAGACATTTAAACAATGCACATAAGGAGTAAGAGTATAACAAACGAAGAACTCTACTGAGTGTTAAACCACACATAATGAGGGTTAAACAACAAATGTAAAATTCTAGTCTAGAGTTAAACAAAACAATAAAGAAGTGAGATACTTACAAACGGAGAAGTCAATTTGAAATTTAAACAACACACAAGAGGAGTAAAAAAATAACGAACGAAGAACTCTACTTGAGAGTTAAGCAAAACACAAAAGGAATTGAATAAACAACAAACCAACAACTCTACTTGAGCGATAAAAACATCACACTTTGGAGAGGGATGAACAACAAACGAATAACTATAATTGGGATTTAAACAACACACTAAATGAGTTGCATAATGTCTAACAAAGAAGTCTATTAGACATTTAAACAATGCACATAAGGAGTAAGAGTATAACAAACGAAGAACTCTACTTGAGTGTTAACCACACACGTAATGAGTTGGTTAAACAACAAATGTAAAATTCTAGTCTAGAGTTAAACAAAACAATAAAGAAGTGAGATAATTACAAACGGTGAAGTCAATTTGAGATTTAAACAACACACAAGAGGAGTAATAAAATAACGAACGAAGAACTCTACTTGAGAGTTAAACAAAACACAAATGGAGTTGAATAATCAACAAACCAACAACTCTACTTGAGAGATAAAAACAAGACACTTTGGAGAGGGATGAACAACAAACAAATAACTCAACTTGAGAGTTAAACAACACACTAAAGGAGGGATAATGTCTAATGAAGAAGTCTATTAGATTTAAACAATGCACATAAGGAGTAAGAGTATAACAAACGAAGAACTTACTGAGTGTTAACCAACACACATAATAAGTGGGTTAAACAACAAATGTAAAATTCTAGTCTACAGTTAAACAAAACAATAAAGACGTGAGATACTTACAAACGAGAAGTCAATTTGAGATTTAAACAACACACAAGAGGAGTAATAAATAACTAACGAAGAACTCTACTGAGAGTTAAACAAACACAAAATGGAGTTGAATAAAAAACAAACCAACAACTCTACTTGAGAGATAAAAACAAGACAATTTGGAGAGGGATGAACAACAAATTAATAACTCTACTTGAGAGTTAAAAAACACACTATAGGAGAGGTATAATGTCTTATTTAGAATTCTATTATAGATTTAAACAATGCACAGAAGGAGTAATAGTATAACAAACGAAGAACTTACTGAGTGTTAACCACACACATAATGAGTGGGTTAAACAACAAATGTAAAATTCTAGTCTAGAGTTAAACAAAACAATAAAGAAGTGAGATAATTACAAACTGAAGTCAATTTGAGATTTAAACAACACACAAGAGGAGTAATAAAATAACTAATCAAGAACTCTACTGAGAGTTAAACAAAATCCAAATGGAGTTGAATAATCAACAAACCAACAACTCTACTTGAGAGATAAAACAAGACACTTTGGAGAGGGATGAACAACAAACGAATAACTCTACTTGAGAGTTAAACAACTAAAGGAGTGGGATAATGTCAATGAAGAAGTCTATTAGACATTTAAACAATGCACATAAGGAGTAAGAGTATAACAAACGAAGAACTTACTGAGTGTTAACCACACCCATAATGAGTGGGTTAAACAACAAATGTAAAATTCTAGTTCAGAGTTAAACAAAACAATAAAGAAGTGAGATAATTACAAACGAAGAAGTCAATTTGAGCTTTAAACAACACACAAGAGGAGTAATAAAATAACGAACGAAGAACTCTTCTTGAGAGTTAAACAAAACACAAATGGAGTTGAATAATCAACAAACCAACAACTCTACTTGAGAGATAAAAACAAAACACTTTGGAGAGGGATGAACAACAAACAAATAACTCTACTTGCGAGTTAAACAACTCACTAAAGGAGTGGCATAATGTCAATGAAGAAGTCTATAGACAGATTTAAACAATGCACATAAGGAGTAAGAGTATAACAAACTAAGAACTTACTGAGTGTTAAACCACACACATAATGAGGGTTAAACAACAAATGTAAAATTCTAGTCTAGAGTTAAACAAAACAATAAAGAAGTGAGATAATTACAAACGAAGTCAATTTGAGATTTAAACAACACACAAGAGGAGTAATAAAATAACGAAAAGAACTCTACTGAGAGTTAAACAAAACACAAATGGAGTTGAATAAACAACAAACCAACAACTCTACTGAGAGATAAAACAAGTCACTTTGGAGAGGGAGGAACAACAAACAAATAACTCTACTTGAGAGTTAAACAACACACTAAAGGAGGGATAATGTCAATGAAGAAGTCTATTCGAGATTTAAACAATGCACATAAGGAGTAAGAGTATAACAAACGAAGAACTTACTGAAAAGTTAAACCACACATAATGAGTGGTTAAACAACAAATGTAAAATTATAGTCTAGAGTTAAAGAAAACAATAAAGAAGTGATATAATTACAAACGTGAAGTCAATTTGAGATTTAAACAACACAAGAGGAGTAATAAAATAACGAATCAAGAACTCTACTGAGAGTTAAACAAAATCCAAATGGAGTTGAATAATCAACAAACCAACAACTCTACTTGAGAGATAAAACAAGTCACTTTGGAGAGGGATGAACAACAAACAAATAACTCTACTTGAGAGTTAAACAACTCACTAAAGGAGGGATAATGTCTAATGAAGAAGTCTATTACATTTAAACAATGCACATAAGGAGTAAGAGTATAACAAACGAAGAATTTACTTGAAAGTTAAACACACATAATGAGGGTTAAACAACAAATGTAAAATTCTAGTCTAGAGTTAAACAAAACAATAAAGAAGTGAGATAATTACAAACGGAAGTCAATTTGAGATTTAAACAACACACAAGAGGAGTAATAAAATAACTAACCAAGAACTCTACTGAGAGTTAAACAAAACCCAAATGGAGTTGAATAAACAAAAAACCAACAACTCTACTTGAGATATAAAACAACACACTTTGGAGAGGGATGAACAACAAAACAATAACTCTATTTGAGAGATAAACAACACTAAAAGGAGTGGGATAATGTCAATGAAGAAGTCTATTCAGATTTAAACAATGCAATAAGGAGTAAGAGTATAACAAACGAAGAATTTACTGAGTGTTAACCACACACATAATGAGGGTTAAACAACAAATGTAAAATTCTAGTCTAGAGTTAAACAAAACAATAAAGAAGTGAGATAATTACAACGGAGAAGTCAATTTGAGATTTAAACAACACACAAGAGGAGTAATAAAATAACGAATCTAAGAACTCTACTTGAGAGTTAAACAAAACACAAATGGAGTTGAATAATCAACAAACCAACAACTCTACTTGAGATAAAACAAGACACTTTGGAGAGGGATGAACAACAAACGAATAACTCTACTTGAGAGTTAAACAACTCACTAAAGGAGTGGGATAATGTCTAACGAAGAAGTCTATTAGACATTTAAACAATGCACAGAAGGAGTAAGAGTATAACAAACGAAGAACTCTACTTGACTGTTAAACCACACACATAATGAGTGGGTTAAACAACAAATGTAAAATTCTAGTCTAGAGTTAAACAAAACAATAAAGAAGTGAGATAATTACAAACGGTGAAGTCAATTTGAAATTTAAACAACACACAAGAGGATTAATAAAATAACGAACTAAGAACTATACTTGAGAGTTAAACAAAACACAAAAGGAGTTGATTAACCAACAAACCAACAACTCTACTTGAGAGATAAAACAAGTCACTTTGGAGAGGGATGAACAACAAACAAATAACTCTACTTGAGAGTTAAACAACACACTAAAGGAGTGGATAATGTCAATGAAGAAGTCTATTAGATTTAAACAATGCATATAAGGAGTAAGAGTATAACAAACTAAGAACTTACTGAGTGTTAAACCACACACATAATGAGTGGTTAAACAACAAATGTAAAATTCTAGTCTAGAGTTAAACAAAACAATAAAGAAGTGAGATAATTACAAACGGCGAAGTCAATTTGAGATTTAAACAACACACAAGAGGAGTAAAAAAATAACTAACTAAAAACTCTACTTGAGAGTTAAAAAAAACACAAATGGAGTTTAATAATCAATAAACCAACAACTCTACTTGAGATATAAAAACAAGACACTTTGGAGAGGGATGAACAACAAAAAAATAACTCTACTTGAGTGTTAAACAACTCACTAAAGGAGGGATAATGTCAATGAAGAAGTCTATTAGACATTTAAACAATGCACATAAGGAGTAAGAGTATAACAAACTAAGAACTTACTTGAGTGTTAAACCACACATAATGAGTGGGTTAAACAACAAATGTACAATTCTAGTCTAGAGTTAAACAAAACAATAAAGAAGTGAGATAATTACAAACGGAGAAGTCAATTTGAGATTTAAACAACACACAAGAGGAGTAATAAAATAATCAAGAACTCTACTGAGAGTTAAACAAAACACAAAAGGAGTTGAATAAACAACAAACCAACAACTCTACTTGAGAGATAAAACAACACACTTTGGAGAGGGATGAACAAACTAATAACTCTTGAGAGTTAAACAACACACTAAAGAGTGGGATAATGTCAAATGAAGAAGTCTATTTGAGATTTAAACAATGCACAAGGAGTAATAAAATAACGAACGTAAGAACTCTACTTGAGAGTTAAACAAAACACAAATGGAGTTGAATAATCAACAAACCAACAACTCTACTTGAGAGATAAAAACAAGACACTTTGGAGAGGGATGAACAACAAACAAATAACTCAACTTGAGAGTTAAACAACTCACTAAAGGAGTGGGATAATGTCGAATGAAGAAGTCTATTCCAGATTTAAACAATGCACAAAAGGAGTAAGAGTATAACAAACGAAGAACTCTACTTGAGTGTTAAACCACACAGATAATGAGTGGGTTAAACAACAAATGTAAAATTCTAGTCTAGAGTTAAACAAAACAATAAAGAAGTGAGATAATTACAAACAGTGAAGTCAATTTGAGATTTAAACAAATACACAAGAGGAGTAATAAAATAACGAACTAAGAACTCTACTTGAGAGTTAAACAAAACACAAAAGGAATTGAATAAACAACAACAACAACTCTACTTGAGAGATAAAACAAGACACTTTGGAGAGGGATGAACAACAAACGAAAAACTCTACGTGAGAGTTAAACAACACACTAAAGGAGTGGGGTAATGTCAAATGAAGAAGTCTATTTGAGATTTAAACAATGCACAGAAGTTGTAAGAGTATAACAAACGAAGAAGTCTGTTTGAGTGTTAAACCACACACATAATGAGTGGTTAAACAACAAATGTAAAATTCTAGTCAGAGTTAAACAAAACAATAAAGAAGTGAGATAATTACAAACGGAGAAGTCAATTTGAGATTTAAACAACACACAAGAGGAGTAATAAAATAACGAATCAAGAACTCTACTTGAGAGCAACAAAATCCAAATGGAGTTGAATAAACAACAAACCAACAACTCTACTTGAGAGATAAAAACAAGACACTTTGGAGAGGGATGAACAACAAACAAATAACTCTATTTGAGAGCTAAAACAACACACTAAAGGAGTGGATAATGTCTAATGAAGAAGTCTATTAGACATTTAAACAATGCACATAAGGAGTAAGAGTATAACAAACGTAAGAACTTACTTGAGTGTTAAACCACACATAATGAGGGTTAAACAACAAATGTAAAATTCTAGTCTAGAGTTAAACAAAACAATAAAGAAGTGAGATAATTACAAACGGAGAAGTCAATTTGAGATTTAAACAACACACAAGAGGAGTAATAAAATAACGAATCAAGAACTCTACTGAGAGTTAAACAAAACACAAAAGGAGTTGAATAAACCACAAACCAACAACTCTACTTGAGAGATAAAACAAGACACTTTGGAGAGGGATGAACAACAAACTAATAACTCTACTTGAGAGTTAAACAACACACTAAAGGAGGGGATAATGTCTAATGAAGAAGTCTATTAGAGATTTAAACAATGCACATAAGGAGTAAGAGTATAACAAACTAAGAACTTACTTGAGTGTTAAACCACACATAATGAGTGGTTAAACAACAAATGTAAAATTCTAGTCTAGAGTTAAACAAAACAATAAAGAAGTGAGATAATTACAAACGGAGAAGTCAATTTGAGATTTAAACAACACACATGAGGAGTAATAAAATAACGAACGAAAAACTCTACTTGAGAGTTAAACAAAACACAAATGGAGTTGAATAATCAACAAACCAACAACTCTACTCGAGAGTTAAATCCGAGACACTTTGGAGAGGGATGAACAACAAACGAATAACTCTACTTGAGAGTAAACAACACACTAAAGGAGTGTGATAATGTCTAATGAAGAAGTCTATGAGATTTAAACAATGCATAAGGAGTAAGAGTATAACAAACGAAGAATTTACTTGAGTGTTAATCCACACACATATTGAGTTGTTTAAACAAGAATTTTAAAATTCTAGTCTAGAGTTAAACAAAACAATAAAGAAGTGAGATAATTACAAACGGCGAAGTCAATTTTAGATTTAAACAACACACAAGAGGAGTAATAAAATAACGAATGAAGAATTCTACTTGAGAGTTAAACAAAACACAAAAGGAGTTGAATAAACAACAAACCAACAACTCTACTTGAGAGATAAAAACAACACACTTTGGAGAGGGATGAACAACAAACGAATAACTCTACTTGAGAGTTAAACAACACACTAAAGGAGTGGGATAATGTCGAATGAAGAAGTTTATTCGAGATTTAAACAATGCACAGAAGGAGTAAGAGTATAACAAACGAAGAACTCTACTTGAGTGTTAAACCACACACATAATGAGTGGGTTCAACAACAAATGTAAAATTCTAGTCCAGAGTTAAACAAAACAATAAAGAAGTGAGATAATTACAAACGGAGAAGTCAATTTGAGATTTAAACGACACACAAGAGGAGTAATAAAATAACGTAAGAACTCTACTTGAGAGTTAAACAAAACACAAATGGAGTTGAATAATCAACAAACCAACAACTCTACTTGAGAGATAAAAACAAGACACTTTGGAGAGGGATGAACAACAAACAAATAACTCAACTTGAGAGTTAAACAACTCACTAAAGGAGTGGGATAATGTCTAACGAAGAAGTCTATTAGACATTTAAACAATGCACATAAGGAGTAAGAGTATAACAAACGAAGAACTCTACTTGAGAGTTAAACCACACACATAATGAGGGTTAAACAACAAATGTAAAATTCTAGTTCAGAGTTAAACAAAACAATAAAGAAGTGAGATAATTACAACGGAGAAGTCAATTTGAGATTTAAACAACACACAAGAGGAGTAATAAAATAACGATCAAGAACTCTACTTGAGAGTTAAACAAAACACAAAAGGAGTTGAATAAACAACAAACCAACAACTCTACTTGAGAGATAAAAACAAGTCACTTTGGAGAGGGAGGAACAACAAACAAATAACTCTACTTGAGAGTTAAACAACACACTAAAGGAGTGTGATAATGTCGAATGAAGAAGTCTATTCGATATTTAAACAATAAAAAGTATGAGTAAGATTATAACAAACTAAGAACTTACTGAGTGTTAAACCACACATAATGAGCGGGTGGTTAAACAACAAATGTAAAATTCTAGTCTAGAGTTAAACAAAACAATAAAGAAGTGAGATAATTACAAACTGTGGAGAAGTCAATTTGAGATTTAAACAACACACAAGAGGAGTAATAAAATAACGTAATGTAAGAACTCTACTTGAGAGTTAAACAAAATCCAAATTGAGTTGAATAATCAACAAACCAACAACTCTACTGAGATAAAACAACACTTTGAGAGGGATGAACAACAAACGAATAACTCTACTTGAGAGTTAAACAACACACTAAAGGAGTGTGATAATGTCGAATGAAGAAGTCTATTCGAGATTTAAACAATGCACATAAGGAGTAAGAGTATAACAAACGAAGAACTCTACTTGAGTGTTAAACCACACACAAAATGAGTGGGTTAAATAACAAATGTAACATTCTAGTCTAGAGTTAAACAAAACAATAAAGAAGTGAGATACTTACAAACGGTGAAGTCAATTTGAGATTTAAACAACACACAAGAGGAGTAATAAAATAACGAACAAGAACTCTACTTGAGAGTTAAACAAAATCCAAATGGAGTTGAATAATCAACAAACCAACAACTCTATTTGAGCGATACAAACAAGACACTTTGGAGAGGGATGAACAACAAACGAATAACTCTACTTGAGAGTTAAACAACTCACTAAAGGAGTGGCATAATGTCTAACGAAGAAGTCTATTAGACATTTAAACAATGCACATAAGGAGTAAGAGTATAACAACTAAGAATTTACTGAGTGTTAAACCACACATAATGAGCGGTTAAACAACAAAATGTAAAATTCTAGTTCAGAGTTAAACAAAACAATAAAGAAGTGAGATAATTACAATGAAGTCAATTTGAGATTTAAACAACACACAGAGGAGTAATAAAATAACTAACAAGAACTCTACTGAGAGTAAACAAAATTCAAATGGAGTTGAATAAACAAAAACCAACAACTCTACTTGAGAGATAAAAACAAGACACTTTGGAGACGGATGAACAACAAACAAATAACTTTCTACTGAGAGTTAAACAACACACTAAAGGAGTGGATAATGTCTAATGAAGAAGTCTATTCAGAGATTTAAACAATGCATAAGGAGTAAGAGTATAACAAACGAAGAATTTATTGAGTAACACACATAATGAGTGGTTAAACAACAAATGTAAAATTCTAGTCTAGAGTTAAACAAAAACAATAAAGAAGTGAGATAATTACAAACGTGAAGTCAACTGAGATTTAAACAATACACAAGAGGAGTAATAAAATAACTAACGAAGAACTCTACTTGAGAGTTAAACAAATCAAATGGAGTTGAATAATCAACAAACCAACAACTCTACTTGAGAGACAAAACAAGACACTTTGGAGAGGGATGAACAACAAATAACCTACTTGAGAGTTAAACAACACACAAGGAGTGGATAATGTCTAACGAAGAAGTCTATTAGAGATTTAAACAATGCACATAAGAGTAAGAGTATAACAAACGAAGAACTTTACTGAAGCATTAACCACACACATAATGAGGGTTAAATAACAAATGTAAACTAGTTCAGAGTTAAACAGAACAAAACAATAAAAGAAGTGAGATAATTACAAAACGAGAAGTCAATTTGAGATTTAAACAACACAAAGAGAGTAATAAAATAATGAATTCAAGAATTTTACGGAGAGTTAAACAAAACAAAATGGAAGTGAATAAATCAACAAACCCAACAACTCTACTTGAGAGATAAAACAAGACACTTTGGAGAGGGATGAACAACAAACAAATAACTCTACTTGAGAGTTAAAAACACAACTCACTAAAGGAGTGATAATGTCAATGAAGAAGTCTATAGATATTTTAAACAATGCACATATGGAGTAAGAGTATAACAAACGAAGAACTTTACTTGGTGTTAAAACCACACACATAATGAGTGGGTTAAACAACAAATGTAAAATTCTAGCTCAGAGTTAAACAAAACAATAAAGAAGTGAGATAATTACAAATAAGAAGTCAATTTGAGATTTAAACAACACACAAGAGGAGTAATAAAATAAATAAATCTAAGAACTCTACTTGAGAAACAAAACACAAAAGAGTTGAATAAACAACAAACCAACAACTCTACTGAGAGATAAAAACAACACACTTTTGGAGAGGGATGAACAACAAACAAATAACTCTATTGAGAGCAAACAAATACACTAAAGGAGAGGATAATGTCAAATGAAGAAGTCTATTTATTAGATTTAAACAATGCACATAAGGAGTAAGAGTATAACAAACGAAGAATTTACTTGAGTGTTAAACTACACACATAATGAGTTAAATAACAAATGTAAATTCTAGTCTGTAGTTAAACAAAACAATAAAGAAGTGAGATAATTACAAAAAGCAGAATTGAGATTTAAACAACACACAAGAGGAGTAATAAAATAACTAACGAAGAACTTCACTGAGAGTTAAACAAAACACAAAATGGAAGTTTAAACAAATCAATAAATAACAATCTCTATTCAGGCGGTATAAATAAGACACTTGGAGAGGATGAACAATCAAATAATTAACTCTACTGAGTTGAGTTAACAACTTACTAAAGGAGTGGGGATAATGCCTAACAAGAAGTGTCTGTTGGCAATAGTCGGAACAATTCATTGTATGGGGAATGCACATAAGGAGAAAGAGTATGAGAGCAAATGGAAGAATTTTACCACAAATCTAAGAATTTTCTTGAGTTAAACCACTGCCACAATTATTTAGCGGTAAAATAAACAAATGTAAAATTTCAAATTAGAGTTAAACAGAAGTTAAACAAAAATAATAAAGAAGTGAGGAGATGGCAAATGTAATACTTGAGATGTAACACACAAGAGAGTAATAAAATAATGAACAAGAAACTTTGGCTGAAGAGCAGATCCTAAAATTCAAATGAAATACTTGAAATTTAAACAACACACAAGAGGGAGTAATAAATACCCATCAAGAATTTCTACTTGAAGTTAAACAAATTCAAATGGGAGTTGAATAATTAACAACAATGAACAAATTTCATTGAGAGACAAAGAGATAACATACTAAGAGATTTGGAGAGGGAATGAATAAATAAACTACTAACTTCATTGCTAGAGTTAAATAACACATACTAAAGGAGTGGGGGATAATGTTTAATGAAGAAGTTCTTTATTTAAATAATGTAAATAGAGTAAGTAAGAGTATCAACACATTCTTACTGAGGAAGTTAATTCCACACATAATGAGCGGTTATACATGTAAATCTAGAATTTACTGGTTCAGAGTTGGGAAATGGAAAGTCAATAAACAAGCGAGATAATTAATAAATTCAAAGGAAGCTAAATTGGAAATTTTAGCCCACAAGAGATTTATAAAATAACTTACCGAAGAACTTCTACGGAGAGTTAAACAAAATTCAAATGGAGCTAATAGTCAATAAATTAACAATTTACAGAGATATATCGAAGACATTTTGGAGAGGATTGAATAACAAATAAATGGTCAATTTACTGAGAGCAACAATCATACTAAAGTGAGTGGGATAATGTCTAACGAGGCAGTCTATTGTATATTTAACATAATGCACATAAGGAGTAAGAGACTTTACAATCGTCATTTTAATGAGCGATAAACACACAATGTAAATTTCAAATAACCAAGTGAGCCACTAACTTTAGTTCAGAAATCAATTTTGATGAATAATGAACAATATACTAAATAACCTACTGAACAATGTATAACTTGAAGTTACCCTAATTTAAATAACATTAATAAGAGAGTACTAATGAATGGTTACGGCAGTATCTCTCACTATAAACACAAAGGAAGTTGAATAAACAATAAATTAACAACTTACTTGAGAGATAAAAACAAATACACCTTTGGAGAGGGATGAACAAACAAAACCTAATAACTCTATTTGAGAGTTAAAACAAATACACTAAAGGAGTGGAGCAATGTCGAAGTAGTCGTCTTACTGAGACTTCCAACAATGCAATATAAGGAGAAGAGTACAACAACGTAAGAACTTACTGAAGTAGTTAAACCACATAATGAGTGGGCTAACACAATGTGTAATTCCTAGTCTAGAAAGTTAAACAAACAACAAAGAAGTGAGAGCACCACATCTGCGAAGTCTGGAATTGAGATTTAAAACACACACAACAGAGTAAGAGAAATAATCTAATTTAAGAAACTTATCTGGAGAGCTAAACAGAACTCAAAAGGAGTTGAATAAACAAATCAAAACGCAACAAATTTATTTGAGAGCATAAATGATATTCTGGAGAGGGGATGAACAACAACCCAATAACTCTACTTGAGAGTTAAATAACATTACTAAATGTATGGATAATGTCGAATAAAGAAGTCTCATTCGAGATTTAAATAATGCACACGATAAACAAGAAGTCAATTTAACACAGTGAGTAGTATAAGAATTTACTGTTAAAACAAAATTAAATGGAGTTAATAAATCAACTTTGAGCAAATAACATTTTTGAGAGGGATGAATAACAAACTATCAACTTCATTTGAGAGTTAACACTATGAGTGATTTAAATAAACAATAAATGTAAACAAAGAAGTCAGATACTCACAAAAACAACAAGGAATTTAACAAATGTAAAATTTTAAATGTCAATTTAAACAACACACAAAGAGTTGTCAATAATTAATCTAAGAACTTCTACTCGGTAGCTAAATAAAATTAAATGAGTTGAATAATCATCAAATTAACAATTTACTTGAGATGATAAACATAAGGACACTTTTGAGAGGATGAATAATGGAAACCAAATAATCTTTACTGAGAGTTACAAACAAACCACCAAATAAGTGGACAATGTCCAACGGCAAGCAGTTCATCTGAGACATTTAAACACACATGTAAGGAGTAATCTTAAGAATCATCAGTGTTAAATACACATAATGAACAAATGTAATTAAAACAACAACTTACACGAGCTGGTTAAAACAACAAATGTAAAATTTAAAGTTCAGAGTTAAGTCAAATGTTAAAGAAGTGACACATCACAACGAGTAGTCAATTTCTGAGACTCTAAACAACACACAGAGGAGTACAAACAATAATCTAAGAACTTACCCTACGAAAGTTAAACAAATCACAAACGGAAATGAATAAATCAATCAATTAACAACCTCTACTTGAGAGATAAAACAACACACTTTTGGAGAGGGGATGAACAAATAAAACGAATAACTTATTTGAGAGTTAAAACAACATACTAAAGGGGAGGATAATGTTTAATGAAGAAAATCTATTCGGTGATTTAAAATAATGCAAATAAGGGAAAGTAAGAGAATAAGAACCTACTGAAGACATATATCGATAAATGTAAATTTTAGTTCAGAAAGAACAAATAATTTTAACGAAGAATCCTACTTGAGTTCAAATGGAAAGTTGAATTAACAACCTACCAAGAAGTCTATTTAAACAACATTACACGAAATACCGAATGGGGCCTCGCAGTCTAGAAACAAAATAACAGTTAGTGAGATACTGCTGAAGTCAACAGAAAATATTCATCAAGAACTTACCATGAAGAACAAACATAAAAAGGAAGTCAATAAACAACAAACTAAATAACTCTACTCGGCAGATAAACAACACACTTTGGAGAGGGATGAACAACAAATCTAATAACTTATTTGAGAGTTAAACAAACACACCAAAGGAGGGTTAATGTCAATGAAGAAGGCTCATTTGTGATTTAAATAATGCAATAGTATGGAGTAAGAGATTAAACGAAGAACTCATTAGAAAGGTTAAAACCACACATAAATGATGGTTAAAACAACAAAATTTGATTTAGGAGTTAAATAAAAATACAAAGAAGTGAGATAATTATAACGGTGAAGTCAATTAAATTTAAACAATACACAAGAGGAGTAATAAATATCTATCGAAGAATCCCCACTGAGTTAAACAAACACAAAGGAGCCGAATAAAACAAACAAAACCAACAACTCTACTTGAGAGACAAAAAACAACACTTTGGAGAGGATGAACAACAAACTAATAATCTCTACTGAGAGTTAAACAACAATACCAAAAGGAGGATAATGTCGAATGAAGAAGTCTATCTGAAATTTAAACTATATATGAAGGAGTAAGAATTTACTGAAATAAATCGAAACAAAGAAATAATTTGAATAACATACAAGAGAGCATAGGTCGCAACGGTTAATTTACTGCAGTTAAATGGTGTTCAAATGAGTTGAATAATCAACAAACCAATAACTCTACTGAGACAAAACAACACACTTGAGACAAACAACAAACTTATCAACTCTATTTCAGAGCTAAATGCCACCAAAGGAGTGGATAAATGCCTAACGATTAAAGCTCCAATTTGAGATTTAAACACGCAAATAAGGAGTAAGAGTATAATCTAAGAATCCCTACTGAAATAACTATAATGCCCAGTTAAAATAAAGAAGGATAATAACTAAAGTCAATTGAACAACATTCATCGAAGAATCCTTAACAAAATAAATGAAAGTCAACAAATAAACATTGAGATAAACATCTTTGAGATTAATAACAACTATCAACTCATTTGAGAAAGAACAATATTCAGCTGAAAGGGGAACTTAACAACAAATTTAAATAAACAAACAACTCACTTTCATTTCAAACAAAGAACTCTCAACAATGTAAAATTTCAGAGCAACAATAAATAGTGAATAAATAACTTATCCGGTTAACAGTTCTTTGCCGGAGTTGAATATCAACAATAATCTTCATTGACAAAATAGTTTCGAGACAACAACAAACGTAATAATTTATTCGACACCAAAGGAGTCTATCTGGTTAAATACTCCAAGTGAATTTTAAATAACACTAATACGTAAATTTTAATTAAACAACAATGTAAAGAACTCATTGAAAGTTAAATAAATTTATTGGTAGAGCAACATATTTTGAGGATTATCAATGGGGTCATCTCTATTTGAGAGTTAAACATCTCACTAAGAAGTCTATGGGCTAAACAACAAAATAAAACAATTCTACTTTTGAGATTTTAAATAATGCAAATAACTTGTTTTTTTAACAACAATGTAAATTTAAATATCTAACGAACTCTATTTGAAAGTTAAACAAATTCAATGAGTCGAATATCAATAAAACCGGTCAATTTATCGAGAGATAACAAATATCTCTACTAGAGTTAAATAACTCAACAAAGGAGTGGGATAATGTCTAACGGGCTAGTCTATTAGAACCCACTGAAATAACAATGGGGGTTTCAGTCAATAACAAGAAAACAACAAATTAACACTTACTGATGAACAACAACTATACCCCACGGAGTTGTAATATCAGCGAGTGGGATACTGAAGAATTATTGAGACGAAATACGTACGTATGAGTAAGAGTATAATGAACGGTTAGCCTTTACCAGTATCCACATAATGAGGCTAAATAACAAATGTAAATTTATTTGGGAAAGAACAAATAAGAAGTGAGATTTGATCAACACACAAGTAATCTAATCTATAACTTACTGGTATTAAATTAAAATTCAAATGGAGTCAACAAATCACTTGAGAGATAAAACACTTTGAGGGATTATCGTCAAATAATCTCTGTCAGAGTTAAATAATCAATTTTAAATAATGCAATTTAACAAACAAAGAATCTATCAATTCACTCTAAATAATCATTAAACAAACATGTGCCGAGTCGAATAAATCAACTTCGAGTAGGGATGAACAACTATCATCTTACGCAGCTAACAATACATTCGTTTGAAATAACAAATTTTGAAATTTGAGTTTACAAGAGAGTATGTAACGGTTAACTCTACCGAGCAACAGGTTTGTTTGGGAGTTGAATGGTTTCAATAAATTAATAACTTACTGAGATAAATAATATACTTTGAGAGGATGAATAATAAATGTAATAAACTTCTATTGAGAGTTAACAACGTTTTAAGTCTATTCACACGTAACTCTAGAAAGAATTTTAACGAGAAAGCAAATACTCCAAATGAAATCAATAACTGCACAAAACCAAATACTTACTCGTAGAGATAAAAAACAAGACACTTGGAGATGAACAACAAACAAATAACTCTATTTAGAGTTAAACAACCTACCAAAGGAGGATATTCCAACGGGTTAGTTCATTAGACATTTAAATTAATGCATTATGGGTGAGTAAGAGTATAACAACGTAAGAACTCATTGAAAAGTTAAAACTAATATCTAATGAGTGGCTAAACAATGTAAAATTTAGTCTGCAGTTAAACAAAAATGCTAGCGAGATATCAACGGTGTAGTCAATTCGAAATTTAAATAATACAAGAGTAGAGTACAAACAACTACCTAAGAATTTGATTATGAAGAACAAAACACAAAAAGGAGTCAATAAACAACAACCAACAACTCACTTCTGAGAGACAAAAACAAGTCATATTTCAAATCTCAAATTGACTTCACCGTTTGTAAGTATCTCACTTCTTTATTATTTTGTTTAACTCTAGACTAGAATTTTACATTTGTTATTTAACCCACTCATTATGTGTGTGGTTAACACTCAAGTAGAGTTCTTCGTTTGTTATACTCAATTCTTCCTATGTGCATTGTTTAAATGTCTAATAGACTTCTTCGTAGACATTATCCCACCTTTAGTGTGTTGTTTAACTCTCAAGTAGATTTATTTGTTTGTTGTTCATCCTCTCCAAAGTGTCTTGTTTTTATCTCAAGTAGAGTTGTTGGTTTGTTTATTCAACTCCATTTGTGTTTTGTTTAACTCTCAAGTAGAGTTCTTCGCTCGTTATTTTATTACTCTCTTGTGTTGTTTAAATTTCAAATTGACTTCACCGTTTGTAATTATCTCACTTCTTTATTGTTTTGTTTAACTCTAGACTAGAATTTTACATTTGTTGTTTAACCCACTCATTTTGTGTGTGGTTTAACACTCAAGTAGAGTTCTTCGTTTGTTATACTCTTACTCCTTATGTGCATTGTTTAAATGTCTAATAGACTTCTTCGTTAGACATTATGCCACTCCTTTAGTGAGTTGTTTAACTCGCAAGTAGAGTTATTTGTTTGTTCTTCATCCCACTCCAAAGTGTTTTGTTTTTATCTCTCAAGTAGAGTTGTTAGTTTGTTGATTATTCAACTCCATTTGGATTTTGTTTAACTCTCAAGTAGAGTTCTTCGTTCGTTATTTTATTACTCCTCTTGTGTGTTGTTTAAATCTCAAATTGACTTCTCCGTTTGTAATTATCTCACTTTTTTATTGTTTTGTTTAACTAGACTAGAATTTTACATTTGTTGTTTAACCCACTCATTATGTGTGTGGTTTAACACTCAAGTAGAGTTCTTCGTTTGTTATACTCTTACTCCTTATGTGCATTGTTTAAATGTCTAATAGACTTTCTCGTTAGACATTATGCCACTCCTTTAGTGAGTTGTTTAACTCTCAAGTAGAGTTATTTGTTTGTTGTTCATCCCTCTCCAAAGTGTCTTGTTTTTATCTCTCAAGTAGAGTTGTTCGTTTGTTGTTTATTCAATTCCTTTTGTGTTTTGTTTAACTCTCAAGTAGAGTTCTTCGTTCGTTATTTTATTACTCCTCTTGTGTGTTGTTTAAATCTCAAATTGACTTCACCGTTTGTAATTATCTCACTTATTTATTGTTTTGTTTAACTCTAGACTAGAATTTTATATTTGTTATTTAACCCACTCATTATGTGTGTGGTTAACACTCAAGTAGAGTTCTTCGTTTGTTATACTCTTACTCCTTATCTGCATTGTTTAAATGTCTAATAGACTTCTTCGTTAGACATTATCCCACTCCTTTAGTGTGTTGTTTAACTCTCAAGTAGATTTATTTGTTTGTTGTTCATCCCTCTCCAAAGTGTCTTGTTTTTATCTCTCAAGTAGAGTTGTCGGTTTGGTGTTTATTCAACTCCATTTGTGTTTTGTTTAACTCTCAAGTAGAGTTCTTCGTTCGTTATTTTATTACTCCTCTTGTGTGTTGTTTAAATCTCAAATTGACTTCTCCGTTTGTAATTATCTCACTTCTTTATTGTTTTGTTTAACTCTAGGCTAGAATTTTACATTTGTTGTTTAACCCACTCATTTTGTGTGTGGTTAACACTCAAGTAGAGTTCTTCGTTTGTTATACTCTTACTCCTTATCTGCATTGTTTAAATGTCTAATAGACTTCTTCGTTTGACATTATGCCACTCCTTTAGTGAGTTGTTTAACTCTCAAGTAGAGTTATTTGTTTGTTGTTGATCCCTCTCCAAAGTGTCTTGTCTTTATCTCTCAAGTAGAGTTGTCGGTTTGGTGTTTATTCAACTCCATTTGTGTTTTGTTTAACTCTCAAGTAGAGTTCTTCGCTCATATTTTATTACTCTCTTGTGTTGTTTAAATCTCAAATTGACTTCTACGATTGTAATTATCTCACTTCTTTATTGTTTTGTTTAACTCTAGACTAGAATTTTACATTTGTTGTTTAACCCACTCATTATGTGTGTGGTTTAACACTCAAGCAGAGTTCTTCGTTTGTTATACTCTTAGTCCATCTATAATTTGTTTAAATGTCTAATAGACTTCTTCGTTTGACATTATGCCACTCCTTTAGTGAGTTGTTTAACTCTCAAGTAGAGTTATTTGTTTGTTGTTGATCCCTCTCCAAAGTGTCTTGTCTTTATCTCTCAAGTAGAGTTGTCGGTTTGGTGTTTATTCAACTCCATTTGTGTTTTGTTTAACTCTCAAGTAGAGTTCTTCGTTCGTTATTTTATTACTCTCTTGTGTGTTGTTTAAATCTCAAATTGACTTCTCCGTTTGTAATTATCTCACTTCTTTATTGTTTTGTTTAACTCTAGACTAGAATTTTACATTTGTTGTTTAACCCACTCATTATGTGTGTGGTTTAACACTCAAGTAGAGTTCTTCGTTTGTTATACTCTTACTCCTTATGTGCATTGTTTAAATGTCTAATAGACTTCTTCGTTAGACATTATGCCACTCCTTTAGTGAGTTGTTTAACTCTCAAGTAGAGTTATTTGTTTGTTGTTCATCCCTCTCCAAAGTGTCTTGTTTTTATCTCTCAAGTAGAGTTGTTGGTTTGTTGATTATTCAACTCCATTTGGATTTTGTTTAACTCTCAAGTAGAGTTCTTCGTTCGTTATTTTATTACTCCTCTTGTGTGTTGTTTAAATCTCAAATTGACTTCACCGTTTGTAAGTATCTCACTTCTTTATTGTTTTGTTTAACTCTAGACTAGAATGTTACATTTGTTATTTAACCCACTCATTATGTGTGTGGTTTAACACTCAAGTAGAGTTCTTCGTTTGTTATACTCTTACTCCTTATGTGCATTGTTTAAATCTCGAATAGACTTCTTCATTCGACATTATCACACTCCTTTAGTGTGTTGTTTAACTCTCAAGTAGAGTTATTTGTTTGTTGTTCCTCCCTCTCCAAAGTGACTTGTTTTTATCTCTCAAGTAGAGTTGTTGGTTTGGTGTTTATTCAACTCCATTTGTGTTTTGTTTAACTCTCAAGTAGAGTTCTTCGTTCGTTATTTTATTACTCCTCTTGTGTGTTGTTTAAATCTCAAATTGACTTCTCCGTTTGTAATTATCTCACTTCTTTATTGTTTTGTTTAACTCTAGACTAGAATTTTACATTTGTTGTTTAACCCACTCATTTTGTGTGTGGTTTAACACTCAAGTAGAGTTCTTCGTTTGTTATACTCTTACTCCTTATGTGCATTGTTTAAATGTCTAATAGACTTCTTCGTTAGACATTATGCCACTCCTTTAGTGAGTTGTTTAACTCTCAAGTAGAGTTATTTGTTTGTTGTTCATCCCTCTCCAAAGTGTCTTGTTTTTATCTCTCAAGTAGAGTTGTTGGTTTGTTGATTATTCAACTCCATTTGTTAATTCTTAAACTCTCAAGTATAGTTCTTCGTTCGTTATTTTATTACTCCTCTTGTGTGTTGTTTAAATCTCAAATTGACTTCACCGTTTGTAATTATCTCACTTCTTTATTATTTTGTTTAACTCTAGACTAGAATTTTACATTTGTTATTTAACCCACTCATTATGTGTGTGGTTTAACACTCAAGTAGAGTTCTTCGTTTGTTATACTCTTACTCCTTATGTGCATTGTTTAAATGTCTAATAGACTTCTTCGTTTGACATTATGCCACTCCTTTAGTGAGTTGTTTAACTCTCAAGTAGAGTTATTTGTTTGTTGTTCCTCCCTCTCCAAAGTGACTTGTTTTTATCTCTCAAGTAGAGTTGTTGGTTTGGTGTTTATTCAACTCCATTTGTGTTTTGTTTAACTCTCAAGTAGAGTTCTTCGTTCGTTATTTTATTACTCCTCTTGTGTGTTGTTTAAATCTCAAATTGACTTCACCGTTTGTAATTATCTCACTTTTTTATTGTTTTGTTTAACTAGACTAGAATTTTACATTTGTTGTTTAACCCACTCATTATGTGTGTGGTTTAACACTCAAGTAGAGTTCTTCGTTTGTTATACTCTTACTCGTTCTGTGCATTGTTTAACTCGAATAGACTTCTTCATTCGACATTATCCCACTCCTTTAGTGTGTTGTTTAACTCTCAAGTAGAGTTATTCGTTTGTCGTTCATCCCTCTCCAAAGTGTGCTATTTTTATCGCTCAAGTAGAGTTGTTGGTTTGTTGTTTATTCAATTCCTTTTGTGTTTTGTTAACTCTCAAGTAGAGTTCTTCGTTCGTTATTTTATTAGTCCTCTTGTGTTGTTTAAATCTCAAATTGACTTCACCGTTTGTAATTATCTCACTTCTTTATTATTTTGTTTAACTCTAGACTAGAATTTTACATTTGTTATTTAACCCACTCATTATGTGTGTGGTTAACACTCAAGTAGAGTTCTTCGTTTGTTATACTCTTACTCCTTATGTGCATTGTTTAAATGTCTAATAGACTTCTTCGTTAGACATTATGCCACCTCTTTAGTGAGTTGTTTAACTCTCAAGTAGATTTATTTGTTTGTTGTTCATCCCTCTCCAAATTGTCTTGTTTTTATCTCTCAAGTAGAGTTGTCGGTTTGGTGTTTATTCAACTCCATTTGTGTTTTGTTTAACTCTCAAGTAGAGTTCTTCGTTCGTTATTTTATTACTCCTCTTGTGTGTTGTTTAAATCTCAAATTGACTTCTCCGTTTGTAATTATCTCACTTCTTTATTGTTTTGTTTAACTCTAGACTAGAATTTTACATTTGTTGTTTAACCCACTCATTTTGTGTGTGGTTTAACACTCAAGTAGAGTTCTTCGTTTGTTATACTCTTGCTCCTTATGTGCATTGTTTAAATGTCCAATAGACTTCTTCGTTAGACATTATCCCACTCCTTTAGTGTGTTGTTTAACTCTCAAGTAGAGTTATTTGTTTGTTGTTCATCTCTCTCCAAAGTGTCTTGTTTTTATCTCTCAAGTAGAGTTGTTGGTTTGGTGTTTATTCAACTCCATTTGTGTTTTGTTTAACTCTCAAGTAGAGTTCTTCGTTCGTTATTTTATTATTCCTCTTGTGTGTTGTTTAAATCTCAAATTGACTTCACCGTTTGTAAGTATCTCACTTCTTTATTATTTTGTTTAACTCTACACTAGAATTTTACATTTGTTATTTAACCCACTCATTATGTGTGTGGTTAACACTCAAGTAGAGTTCTTCATTTCTTATACTCTTACTCCTTATCTGCATTGTTTAAATGTCTAATAGACTTCTTCGTTAGACATTATCCCACTCCTTTAGTGTGTTGTTTAACTCTCAAGTAGATTTATTTGTTTGTTGTTCATCCCTCTCCAAAGTGTCTTGTTTTTATCTCTCAAGTAGAGTTGTCGGTTTGGTGTTTATTCAACTCCATTTGTGTTTTGTTTAACTCTCAAGTAGAGTTCTTCGTTCGTTATTTTATTACTCCTCTTGTGTGTTGTTTAAATCTCAAATTGACTTCTCCGTTTGTAATTATCTCACTTCTTTATTGTTTTGTTTAACTCTAGACTAGAATTTTACATTTGTTGATTAACCCACTCATTATGTGTGTGGTTTAACACTCAAGTAGAGTTCTTTGTATGTTATACTCTTACTCCTTATGTGCATTGTTTAAATCTCGAATAGACTTCTTCATTCGACATTATCACTCTCCTTTAGTGTGTTGTTTAACTCTCAAGTAGAGTTATTCGATTGTTATTCATCCCTCTCCAAAGTGACTTGTTTATATCGCTCAAATAGAGTTGTTGGTTTGGTGTTTATTCAACTCCATTTGTGTTTTGTTTAAATCTCAAGTAGAGTTCTTCGTTCGTTATTTTATTATTCCTCTTGTGTGTTGTTTAAATCTCAAATTGACTTCACCGTTTGTAAGTATCTCACTTCTTTATTATTTTGTTTAACTCTACACTAGAATTTTACATTTGTTGTTTAACCCACTCATTTTGTGTGTGGTTTAACACTCAAGTAGAGTTCTTCGTTTGTTATACTCTTACTCCTTATCTGCATTGTTTAAATGTCTAATAGACTTCTTCGTTAGACATTATCCCACTCCTTTAGTGTGTTGTTTAACTCTCAAGTAGAGTTATTCATTTGTTGTTCATCCCTCTCCGAAGTGTCTTGTTTTTATCTCTCAAGTAGAGTTGTTGGTTTGTTGTTTATTCAATTCCTTTTGTGTTTTGTTTAACTCTAAAGTAGAGTTCTTCGTTCGTTATTTTATTACTCCTCTTGTGTGTTGTTTAAATCTCAAATTGACTTCACCGTTTGTAATTATCTCACTTCTTTATTGTTTTGTTTAACTCTAGACTAGAATTTTACATTTGTTGATTAACCCACCCATTATGTGTGTGGTTTAACACTCAAGTAGAGTTCTTTGTATGTTATACTCTTACTTCTTATGTGCATTGTTTAAATCTCGAATAGACTTCTTCATTCGACATTATCACTCTCCTTTAGTGTGTTGTTTAACTCTCAAGTAGAGTTATATGTTTGTTATTCATCCCTCTCCAAAGTGAATTGTTTATATCGCTCAAATAGAGTTGTTGGTTTGTTGTTTATTCAATTCCTTTTGTGTTTTGTTTAACTCTAAAGTAGAGTTCTTCGTTCGTTATTTTATTACTCCTCTTGTGTGTTGTTTAAATCTCAAATTGACTTCACCGTTTGTAATTATCTCACTTCTTTATTGTTTTGTTTAACTCTAGACTAGAATTTTACATTTGTTGATTAACCCACCCATTATGTGTGTGGTTTAACACTCAAGTAGAGTTCTTTGTATGTTATACTCTTACTTCTTATGTGCATTGTTTAAATCTCGAATAGACTTCTTCATTCGACATTATCACTCTCCTTTAGTGTGTTGTTTAACTCTCAAGTAGAGTTATTCGTTTGTTATTCATCCCTCTCCAAAGTGAATTGTTTATATCGCTCAAATAGAGTTGTTGGTTTGGTGTTTATTCAACTCCATTTGTGTTTTGTTTAAATCTCAAGTAGAGTTCTTCGTTCGTTATTTTATTATTCCTCTTGTGTGTTGTTTAAATCTCAAATTGACTTCACCGTTTGTAAGTATCTCACTTCTTTATTATTTTGTTTAACTCTACACTAGAATTTTACATTTGTTATTTAACCCACTCATTATGTGTGTGGTTAACACTCAAGTAGAGTTCTTCGTTTGTTATACTCTTACTCCTTATCTGCATTGTTTAAATGTCTAATAGACTTCTTCGTTGGACATTATCCCACTCCTTTAGTGTGTTGTTTAACTTTCAAGTAGATTTATTTGTTTGTTGTTCATCCCTCTCCAAAGTGTCCTGTTTTTATCTCTCAAGTAGAGTTGTCGGTTTGGTGTTTATTCAACTCCATTTGTGTTTTGTTTAACTCTCAAGTAGAGTTCTTCGTTCGTTATTTTATTACTCCTCTTGTGTGTTGTTTAAATCTCAAATTGACTTCTCCGTTTGTAATTATCTCACTTCTTTATTGTTTTGTTTAACTCTAGACTAGAATTTTACATTTGTTGATTAACCCACTCATTATGTGTGTGGTTTAACACTCAAGTAGAGTTCTTTGTATGTTATACTCTTACTCCTTATGTGCATTGTTTAAATGTCTAATAGACTTCTCCGTTAGACATTATGCCATTCTTTAGTGAGTTGTTTAACTCTCAAGTAGAGTTATTTGTTTGTTGTTCATCCATCTCCAAAGTGTCTTGTTTTTATCTCTCAAGTAGAGTTGTTGGTTTGGTGTTTATTCAACTCCATTTGTGTTTTGTTTAACTCTCAAGTAAAGTTCTTCGTTCGTTATTTTATTACTCCTCTTGTGTGTTGTTTAAATCTCATATTGACTTCTCCGTTTGTAATTATCTCACTTCTTTATTGTTTTGTTTAACTCTACACTAGAATTTTACATTTGTTGTTTAACCCACTCATTTTGTGTGTGGTTTAACACTCAAGTAGAGTTCTTCGTTTGTTATACTCTCACTCCTTATCTGCATTGTTTAAATGTCTAATAGACTTCTTCGTTAGACATTATCCCACTCCTTTAGTGTGTTGTTTAACTTTCAAGTAGATTTATTTGTTTGTTGTTCATCCCTCTCCAAAGTGTCCTGTTTTTATCTCTCAAGTAGAGTTGTCGGTTTGGTGTTTATTCAACTCCATTTATGTTTTGTTTAACTCTCAAGTAGAGTTCTTCGTTCGTTATTTTATTACTCCTCTTGTGTGTTGTTTAAATCTCAAATTGACTTCACCGTTTGTAAGTATCTCACTTCTTTATTATTTTGTATAACTCTACACTAGAATTTTACATTTGTTATTTAACCCACTCATTATGTTTGTGGTTAACACTCAAGTAGAGTTCTTCGTTTCTTATACTCTTACTCCTTACCTGCATTGTTTAAATGTCTAATAGACTTCTTCGTTAGACATTATCCCACTCCTTTAGTGTGTTGTTTAACTCTCAAGTAGATTTATTTGTTTGTTGTTCATCCCTCTCCAAAGTGTCTTGTTTTTATCTCTCAAGTAGAGTTGTCGGTTTGGTGTTTATTCAACTCCATTTGTGTTTTGTTTAACTCTCAAGTAGAGTTCTTCGTTCGTTATTTTATTACTCCTCTTGTGTTGTTTAAATCTCAAATTGACTTCACCGTTTGTAATTATCTCACTTCTTTATTGTTTTGTTTAACTCTAGACTAGAATTTTACATTTGTTGTTTAACCCACTCATTATGTGTGTGGTTTAACACTCAAGTAGAGTTCTTCGTTTGTTATACTCTTACTCCTTATGTGCATTGTTTAAATGTCTAATAGACTTCTTCGTTAGACATTATGCCACTCCTTTAGTGAGTTGTTTAACTCTCAAGTAGAGTTATTTGTTTGTTGTTCATCCCTCTCCAAAGTGTCTTGTTTTTATCTCTCAAGTAGAGTTGTTGGTTTGGTGTTTATTCAACTCCATTTTTGTTTTGTTTAACTCTCAAGTAAAGTTCTTCGTTTGTTATTTTATTACTCCTCTTGTGTGTTGTTTAAATCTCATATTGACTTCTCCGTTTGTAATTATCTCACTTCTTTATTGTTTTGTTTAACTCTACACTAGAATTTTACATTTGTTGTTTAACCCACTCATTTTGTGTGTGGTTTAACACTCAAGTAGAGTTCTTCGTTTGTTATACTCTCACTCCTTATCTGCATTGTTTAAATGTCTAATAGACTTCTTCGTTAGACATTATCCCACTCCTTTAGTGTGTTGTTTAACTCTCAAGTAGAGTTATTCGTTTGTTGTTCATCCCTCTCCGAAGTGTCTAGTTTTTATCTCTCAAGTAGAGTTGTTGGTTTGTTGTTTATTCAATTCCTTTTGTGTTTTGTTTAACTCTCAAGTAGAGTTCTTCGTTCGTTATTTTATTACTCCTCTTGTGTGTTGTTTAAATCTCAAATTGACTTCACCGTTTGTAAGTATCTCACTTTTTTATTGTTTTGTTTAACTCTAGACTAGAATTTTATATTTGTTATTTAACCCACTCATTATGTGTGTGGTTAACACTCAAGTAGAGTTCTTCGTTTGTTATACTCTGACTCCTTATCTGCATTGTTTACATGTCTAATAGACTTCTTCGTTAGACATTATCCCACTCCTTTAGTGTGTTGTTTAACTCTCAAGTAGAGTTATTCGTTTGTTGTTCATCCCTCTCCAAAGTGTCTTGTTTTTATCTCTCAAGTAGAGTTGTTGGTTTGTTGTTTATTCAATTCCTTTTGAGTTTTGTTTAACTCTCAAGTAGAGTTCTTCGTTCGTTATTTTATTACTCCTCTTGTGTGTTGTTTAAATCTCAAATTGACTTCACCGTTTGTAATTATCTCACTACTTTATTGTTTTGTTTAACTCTACACTAGAATTTTACATTTGTTGTTTAACCCACTCATTATGTTTGTGGTTAACACTCAAGTAGAGTTCTTCGTTTCTTATACTCTTACTCCTTACCTGCATTGTTTAAATGTCTAATAGACTTCTTCGTTAGACATTATCCCACTCCTTTAGTGTGTTGTTTAACTCTCAAGTAGAGTTATTCGTTTGTTGTTCATCCCTCTCCAAAGTGTCTTGTTTATATCGCTCAAATAGAGTTGTTTGTTTATTCAATTCCTTTTGTGTTTTGTTTAACTCTCAAGTAGAGTTCTTCGTTCGTTATTTTATTACTCCTCTTGTGTGTTGTTTAAATCTCAAATTGACTTCACCGTTTGTAATTATCTCACTTCTTTATTGTTTTGTTTAACTCTAGACTAGAATTTTACATTTGTTGTTTAACCCACTCATTTTGTGTGTGGTTTAACACTCAAGTAGAGTTCTTCGTTTGTTATACTCTTACTCCTTATGTGCATTGTTTAAATGTCTAATAGACTTCTTCGTTAGACATTATGCCACTCCTTTAGTGAGTTGTTTAAGTCTCAAGTAGAGTTATTTGTTTGTTGTTCATCCCTCTCCTAAGTGTCTTGTTTTTATCTCTCAAGTAGAGTTGTTGGTTTGGTGTTTATTCAACTCCATTTTTGTTTTGTTTAACTCTCAAGTAAAGTTCTTCGTTCGTTATTTTATTACTCCTCTTGTGTGTTGTTTAAATCTCATATTGACTTCTCCGTTTGTAATTATCTCACTTCTTTATTGTTTTGTTTAACTCTACACTAGAATTTTACATTTGTTGTTTAACCCACTCATTTTGTGTGTGGTTTAACACTCAAGTAGAGTTCTTCGTTTGTTATACTCTCACTCCTTATCTGCATTGTTTAAATGTCTAATAGACTTCTTCGTTAGACATTATCCCACTCCTTTAGTGTGTTGTTTAACTCTCAAGTAGAGTTATTCGTTTGTTGTTCATCCCTCTCCGAAGTGTCTTGTTTTTATCTCTCAAGTAGAGTTGTTGGTTTGTTGTTTATTCAATTCCTTTTGTGTTTTGTTTAACTCTAAAGTAGAGTTCTTCGTTCGTTATTTTATTACTCCTCTTGTGTGTTGTTTAAATCTCAAATTGACTTCACCGTTTGTAATTATCTCACTTCTTTATTGTTTTGTTTAACTCTAGACTAGAATTTTACATTTGTTTATTAACCCACTCATTATGTGTGTGGTTTAACACTCAAGTAGAGTTCTTTGTATGTTATACTCTTACTCCTTATGTGCATTGTTTAAATCTCGAATAGACTTCTTCATTCGACATTATGACTCTCCTTTAGTGCACAAGATATGCTCAAGCATCATGTAGTTTCTACTCGTCCTCGTTGGTTTGCTATTGCGGAACCAAAGGTTCCTTCCTCCTCCATACCAGATTCTTATTGGAATGCGATGGGAATGCGCTTTCTTGGTGAAAATACGCCTCTAAGCCTTCCTAACTTATGGGTTTTGGAAGATCTCTCTTCCGGTTCTTCTATAATTTTCTCTTCTCAAGTTCTTGTTATTAAAGTTTCGCTTCAACGGGACTTCCTATTAGCGCTTATTCATGCCCATGCTGATTATATCCGTCAATCGAGACTTATGGCGTGATTTATCGCTTTTGCCAAACACACCTTGCTTTTGGTGGAGATTTCAATGTCGTGATTGCGCATGAACGATCGAATGGTACTCCTCCTCGTCTGAAACCATGGATTTCGCTCATTTATCAATGATGGGGAGTTCTTATCGATTCCTAGTTCGGGCCGCTTTACAGTCGAACTCGCTGCTTTCTAGTGGTTATCTAGAGACACGTATTGATAGTGCTCTTTCTTCACAATCCTTTGATTTATGGGACTATGATGGTTCGTGGGCTTGCTGTTTGCGGATCACACCCTCTTTGTTTCCTATGCGCATGAACAAGCGCTTATCTCGTCTCTCGACCATTGATTCCAAGCAATGTGGCTTAGTAGTCTTCGTTTGAGGAGTTAATTAAGCTTTCCGAAAACTCCTATTACCATATGGGCCTTTTTTCTTTGGTTATCCGGAAATTAAAGAGGTGAAATCCGCTATCATAGATTGGAATATTAATGTCTTCAAGCAGCTTAATTTCGCCTTCTTTTCGTCATAAGTCGGAGTTGGTTCAAGAAGAATTATCCTCCATGGTCCGATAAATGATGTTCCTCGTAAGGAACTTGAGGCGATCGCGACTACAATGCTATTCTCAATCAAGAGGCAACTTTTTTGCGCCAAAAGAACCGTCGCGTGGTTAAAAGACGGTGATAGAAATTCGGTTTTTCCATCGTTTCTAAAGATTCGCAAAGGTATTCTCGGTATTTCTTGATAATTGATGGCTCTATCAATCATGATGCAATTCGGATCCGGAATCATATGATTTCTTATTATGAGAATCGCTCTCACAAACTCAAATTTACGCTTGTCTCTGCTCGATGAACTAGATGAGCTTATCCATTGTTCGATTACGGATGAACAAAATCAATTGCTAATCGATATTCCTTCCGAGGATGACATCCGCCATGTTGTTTTCAAGATGTCACCGATAGTGCTCTGGACCGGATGGTTTCGGGAAGTTTCTATCAATCTATGTGGCACATTATCAGTGAGAGGTGTCTTTGCGATTCGCGTTCTTCCTTCATGGTCATTTCCTACAGTATGAACTCTAGTTTTGTCACTCTTATTCCGAAACCGTAGATGCGCTATGATTGAAGATTTCCGCCTATTGTTCTTGGTAATTTTTTATAAGATTATTGCTAAGATTTTAGTCGATCGTTTGGGTCCGATTTTATCTGGTTGCTCTCCTTTCATCAATTTGGTTTTATTCCGGGAGACGATACATGATTGTATTGCCTTAGCCTTCAAGGAGTTAATCTTGGTCTTCACCGTAGGGGGTAATCTGTGTTGAAGGTTGACATCCGAAAGCCTTTGATACTCTAAATTGGGACTTTCTTTCATGGTTCTCACAAAATATGGTTTCTCTTCTCTACCTTTGTTGGTTGGATTAATCATATTCTTCACCGGCAAAGCTCTCTTGCCTCGATTAATGGGGCCCTAAGGGTACATTGCTGTTCTCGTGGAGTTCGTCAAGGGATCCTCTTTCCCTTTCTTTTGCATCGCGGAGGAAGTTCTTAGCAAGCTTCTCTCGGCTGCCAATTGTGGGAGCTCACCCTTTATTCATTGGACAATCTCTACTTTTCCTTCTCACCTTCTTTATGCGGATGATGTGATTATTTTTGCGGCTACCATCGCGAATTGCCGGACTATTCTTAGGATCCCGAAAAATATGTCGCTTGGACAACACTTCAATCCTAAGTCCGTGGCTTATCTTAGTACTTTTCTCACCCGAGTCAGAAGAACCACTTGTGCGTAATCATGGATATTATCGAGGGTCACCTTCCTTTCACGATTTGGGAGTTCCACTTTTCCGTGGGGCACCTCGGACTTGTCATTTATAACCTTGGACTCGATTCTAGAAAAGTTTAGTAAATGGAAGGGCACTTCTCTCTCTATGGCCGTTTTATGTCTTGTTCAATCAAGATCCAGTGGATCTTTTGTACACTCTATGATGGTTTATCGTTGGCCTTTGACTCTTCTAAGCGTATGGATCTCGGCATTCGTAATTTCGTCCAAACCGGGATACTCAAGAGAGCATCGACTTCTATCTCTTGAAGCGTTGTTGTGCTCCAAAGTCCGAGGGTGGTCTTGGTATTCGCTTCCGTCTGTCGCTAATACATGCGATCTTTCTCGTCTTGCTTGGGATATTCAATGAAGGTTCCATATCTAGATATCTTTCGCCAATGCTTCTTTCAAGATGCTTCCTCACGCCTTATGTTGCTTCCTCGATTTGGTTTGATTTATGATTGTTTCACACTTCAATCCAAGTCTAGATGGTTAGCGTCAAGGCTACCAAGGCACGCTTCCGGGCTTGATGATTGGCTTACAAGATATGGATGTAATTGGTATTCCTATTCATCTTGACATCACTGAAGTTCCCTATTTCGAGTATTGACTCCTACCGTTGGTTTTTGGATGGGTTCCGTATGGTTTCCGGATGTTATCGCGACATTCTCTCCTATCATCTGCTCCATCCGGTTCTCGAGCATCAGGTGAATCTCTAGACGGTCGATTTCTACCAAGCAAGTTTATCACTCTTTGCGTCGCTTCCTTAAGATTGACCGGGATCTTGATATGGGCTCCTTTTATCCCACCTTCGTCGTTCTATCACAGTTGAAGGCTATTTATGGTGTTCTTCCAACTATTGAGAAACCTAGGGCTCGGTTTTTGGTTGGTCCTTTGTGTGTTTTGCTATGTCGCTATGGATTGCCAAGACCATTTATCGTCTCTTGTCTGCTCACTTGACTATCCGCATACTCTATTTGATCTTTTCCAGTTCCTTTTCGAGATTGCTTTAGTTTTGAGAGCTTCATATATGCCATGGGTCAACATTTTAGCTCTCGATTCTCTTTGTATGCTCGCTTTTGTGACGTGCATTTGGTGCTTGATCATGCGCAATCGTTGCTTATTTGATGGTGTTCCGCTTTCTGCATTCTATTTTGCTTCGATTTGAGTCTCATGGCGAGGGCTAATTCCCACCCTCTTGGTTCTATGGCTAATAATCGTTGATTTAAGTCCTTCATTCTTTTCGTATTCAAGGGTGCCTTAAGTCACGAGATATCATTGAGGTCCGATGGTCCCCTCTCCCGGATGGATTAAATGCAACACGGATGGAAGTTCTCTTCAGCTCCTGCTCCATCATGCTACGGGTTTTTAGAGATTCAAATGGTACCGTGATGGGTTGCTTTGTAAATCACTGGGTACGCTTTATGCTTTGAAGCCGGTTACTTGTTATGATTGGCATTGAATCGCTCACACCTGTATCGAATAAGATTTGTTGGAGATGATTCTACTTATGTAGCGAATTTGCTCTCCATGGGTACTAACTTTCGTCCCATGGAATCTCGAACCGCTGCTATCGACTCTCTCTCATATGCGTGACATGGATTTTGGTGTCTCATATTTTCGTGGAAGGCAACACGGTCACCGATGCTCTCTCAAAGTTGGATCCGAGGGTTTCTTGACTTCTCCTTTGGATGTCATTCGACCTCACATACATGTGACATGTACGTTTACCTTATTATAGGTTTCAACGCTAACGCCAGCACTCTTTTTCCACCATGGGGTTTTTCCCACTGGTTTTCCATGATCGGTTTTAACGAGGTTCATGGTAAACCATGGATCACCTTGATCCCGGGTTATGTTATTTTTGTTTCTTTGTTTGTTTCACTTGTTTCGCGTTGTAACCCGCCTGTGGGTTCCATTGTAATCTCTACTTTTACGCTTTGTACTCTTTTACTTTTATTAATATATGCTCTATTTATGAAAAAAAAAAAAAGTGTGTTTTTTAACTCTCAAGTAGTGTTATTCGTTTTTTGTTCATCCCTCTCCAAAGTGTCTTGTTTATATCGCTCAAATAGAGTTGTTCGTTTGTTGTTTATTCAATTCCTTTTGTGTTTTGTTTAAATCTCAAGTAGAGTTCTTCGTTCGTTATTTTATTACTCCTCTTGTGTGTTGTTTAAATCTCAAATTGACTTCGCCGTTTGTAAGTATCTCCTTTATTGTGTTGTTTAACTCTCGAGAAGAATTTTAAATTTGTTGTTTATCCCACTCCTTATGTGTGTGGTTTAACTCTCAAGTAGAGTTCTTCGTTTGTCATACTCTTTTTTTTTTTTTTCATAAATAGAGCATATATTAATAAAAGTAAAAGAGTACAAAGCGTAAAAGTAGAGATTACAATGGAACCCACAGGCGGGTTACAACGCGAAACAAGTGAAACAAACAAAGAAACAAAAATAACATAACCCGGATCAAGGTGATCCATGGTTGCAACCGCGGCCTCGTTAAACCCAACATGGAAAACCTGGGAAAACCCATGGTCGGGAAAAAGAGTGCTGAGCGTTATGCTATGAAACCTATAATAAGGTAAACCGTACATGTCCCTCGTATGTGAGGTCGAATGACATCCAAAGGAGAAATCCAGAACCCTCCAGATCCAACTTTGAGAGAGCATCACGATCGTGGTGCTTTTTGAAAAATATGAGACACCAAAATCCATGTCACGATATGAGAGAGAGTCAATAGCCAACGGTCCGGAATTTCCATGGGACCGAAGTTAGTACCATGAGAGCAAATTCACATAAGTAGAATCTGCTCAACCAAATCTTATTCCACTGGTGTGAGCCAATTCAATGCCAATCATAACCGCAAGTAACTCGGCTTCAAAAGCATAAAGCGACTCAAAGTGATTTAGAAAGCAACCCATCACGGTACCATTTGAATTCTAAAACCCCACCGCAGAGAGGAGCCAGAGCGGCAAGAGAACTTCCATCCGTGTCAGATTTAATCCATCCCGGAGAGGGGATACCATCGGACCTCAATGATATCTCGTGACTTAAAGCGGCACCTTGAATACTAAAAGAATGAAGGACTTGTAAATCAACTTGATTATTAGCCATAGAACCAAGAGGGTGGGAATTAGCCTCACTTACAAGACTCCAAATCGTAGCAAATAGAATGCCCGAAACAGAACACCATCAAATAAGCAACGATCATACAATTCAAAGCACCCAAATGCCCGTCACAAAGGCAAGACGCCACAAAGAGAGAATCGAGAGCTAAAATGTCAACCCATGGCATATAATGTAAGCTTCCAAAACTAAAGCAATCTCGAAAAGGAACCTGGAAAAGATCAAATAGAGTATGCCAGATAGTCCAAGTGAACGGACAAGAGACCAGTAAATGGTCTTGGCAATCCATAGCAGCATAGCAAAAAACACACACCGAAGGACCAACAAAACCAGAGCCCCGCAGTTTCTCAATAGTTGGAAGAACACCATAAATAGCCTTCCAAACTGTGATAGAACGACGGGGTGGGATAAAAGGAGCCCATACCCCAGTCAATCTTAAGGAAATGCGGCCGCAAAGAGTGATAGGCTTGCTTGGTAGAAATCGAACCGTCTAGAGATTCAAATGTATTAGTATCGTAAACAGATGGAGCCAGATGATAGGAGAGAATGTCGCGAGTAACATCTGGAAAAGCCATACGGAACCCATCCAAAAGAAACCAACCAGCCGGAGTCCAATACTCAGAAATAGGGAACTCGAAGTGATGCCGAAGATGAATAGGAATACCAATTCTGTCCGCAATTCTGTCCGCAATACTCTTACTCCTTATCTGCATTGTTTAAATGTCTAATAGACTTCTTCGTTAGACATTATCCCACTCATTTAGTGTGTTGTTTAACTCTCAAGTAGAGTTATTCGTTTGTTGTTCATCCCTCTCCGAAGTGTCTTGTTTTTATCTCTCAAGTAGAGTTGTTCGTTTGTTGTTTATTCAATTCCTTTTGTGTTTTGTTTAACTCTCAAGTAGAGTTCTTCGTTCGTTATTTTATTACTCCTCTTGTGTGTTGTTTAAATCTCAAATTGACTTCACCGTTTGTAAGTATCTCACTTCTTTATTGTTTTGTTTAACTCTAGACTAGAATTTTATATTTGTTATTTAACCCACTCATTATGTGTGTGGTTAACACTCAAGTAGAGTTCTTCGTTTGTTATACTCTTACTCCTTATCTGCATTGTTTAAATGTCTAATAGACATCTTCGTTTGACATTATGCCACTCCTTTAGTTAGTTGTTTAACTCTCAAGTAGAGTTATTTGTTTGTTGTTCATCCCTCTCCAAAGTGTCTTGTTTTTATCTCTCAAGTAGAGTTGTCGGTTTGGTGTTTATTCAATTCCTTTTGTGTTTTGTTTAACTCTAAACTAGAGTTCTTCGTTCGTTATTTTATTACTCCTCTTGTGTGTTGTTTAAATCTCAAATTGACTTCTCCGTTTGTAATTATCTCACTTCTTTATTGTTTTGTTTAACTCTAGACTAGAATTTTACATTTGTTGTTTAACCCACACATTTTTTGTGTGGTTTAACACTCAAGTAGAGTTCTTCGTTTGTTATACTCTTACTCCTTATGTGCATTGTTTAAATGTCTAATAGACTTCTTCGTTAGACATTATGCCACCTCTTTAGTGAGTTGTTTAACTCTCAAGTAGAGTTATTTGTTTGTTGTTCATCCCTCTCCAAAGTGTGTTGTTTTTATCTCTCAAGTAGAGTTGTTGGTTTGGTGTTTATTCAATTCCTTTTGTGTTTTGTTTAACTCTAAACTAGAGTTCTTCGTTCGTTATTTTATTACTCCTCTTGTGTGTTGTTTAAGTCTCAAATTGACTTCTCCGTTTGTAATTATCTCACTTCTTTATTGTTTTGTTTAACTCTAGACTAGAATTTTACATTTGTTGTTTAACCCACTCATTTTGTGTGTGGTTTAACACTCAAGTAGAGTTCTTCGTTTGTTATACTCTTACTCCCTATGTGCATTGTTTAAATGTCTAATAGACTTCATCGTTAGACATTATGCCACTCCTTTAGTGAGTTGTTTAACTCTCAAGTAGAGTTATTTGTTTGTTGTTCATCCCTCTCCAAAGTGTCTTGTTTTTATCTCTCAAGTAGAGTTGTCGGTTTGGTGTTTATTCAATTCCTTTTGTGTTTTGTTTAACTCTAAACTAGAGTTCTTCGTTCGTTATTTTATTACTCCTCTTGTGTGTAGTTTAAGTCTCAAATTGACTTCTCCGTTTGTAATTATCTCACTTCTTTATTGTTTTGTTTAACTCTAGACTAGAATTTTACATTTGTTGTTTAACCCACTCATTTTGTGTGTGGTTTGTAGAGTTCTTCGTTTGTTATACTCTTACTCCCTATGTGCATTGTTTAAATGTCTAATAGACTTCTTCGTTAGACATTATGCCACTCCTTTAGTGAGTTGTTTAACTCTCAAGTAGAGTTATTTGTTTGTTGTTCATCCCTCTCCAAAGTGTCTTGTTTTTATCTCTCAAGTAGAGTTGTTGGTTTGGTGTTTATTCAACTCCATTTTTGTTTTGTTTAACTCTCAAGTAAAGTTCTTCGTTCGTTATTTTATTACTCCTCTTGTGTGTTGTTTAAATCTCATATTGACTTCTCCGTTTGTAATTATCTCACTTCTTTATTGTTTTGTTTAACTCTACACTAGAATTTTACATTTGTTGTTTAACCCACTCATTTTGTGTGTGGTTTAACACTCAAGTAGAGTTCTTCGTTTGTTATACTCTTACTCCTTATGTGCATTGTTTAAATGTCTAATAGACTTCTTCGTTAGACATTATGCCACTCCTTTAGTGAGTTGTTTAACTCTCAAGTAGAGTTATTTGTTTGTTGTTCATCCCTCTCCAAAGTGTCTTGTTTTTATCTCTCAAGTAGAGTTGTTGGTTTGGTGTTTATTCAACTCCATTTTTGTATTGTTTAACTCTCAAGTAAAGTTCTTCGTTCGTTATTTTATTACTCCTCTTGTGTGTTGTTTAAATCTCATATTGACTTCTCCGTTTGTAATTATCTCACTTCTTTATTGTTTTGTTTAACTCTACACTAGAATTTTACATTTGTTGTTTAACCCACTCATTTTGTGTGTGGTTTAACACTCAAGTAGAGTTCTTCGTTTGTTATACTCTTACTCCTTATGTGCATTGTTTAAATGTCTAATAGACTTCTTCGTTAGACATTATGCCACTCCTTTAGTGAGTTGTTTAACTCTCAAGTAGAGTTATTTGTTTGTTGTTCATCCCTCTCCAAAGTGTCTTGTTTTTATCTCTCAAGTAGAGTTGTTGGTTTGGTGTTTATTCAACTCCATTTTTGTATTGTTTAACTCTCAAGTAAAGTTCTTCGCTCGTATTTTATTACTCCTCTGTGTGTTGTTTAAATCTCAAATTGACTTCTCCGTTTGTAATTATCTCACTTCTTTATTGTTTTGTTTAACTCTAGACTAGAATTGTACATTTGTTGTTTAACCCACTCATTTTGTGTGTGGTTTAACACTCAAGTAGAGTTCTTCGTTTGTTATACTCTCACTCCTTATCTGCATTGTTTAAATGTCTAATAGACTTCTTCGTTAGACATTATCCCACTCCTTTAGTGTGTTGTTTAACTCTCAAGTAGAGTTATTCGTTTGTTGTTCATCCCTCTCCGAAGTGTCTTGTTTTTATCTCTCAAGTAGAGTTGTTGGTTTGTTGTTTATTCAATTCCTTTTGTGTTGTGTTTAACTCTAAACTAGAGTTCTTCGCTCACATTTTATTACTCTCCTTGTGTGTTGTTTAAATCTCAAATTGACTTCTCCGTTTGTAATTATCTCACTTCTTTATTGTTTTGTTTAACTCTACACTAGAAATTTACATTTGTTGTTTAACCCACACATTTTGTGTGTGGTTTAACACTCAAGTAGAGTTCTTCGTTTGTTATACTCTTACTCCTTATGTGCATTGTTTAAATGTCTAATAGACTTCTTCGTTAGACATTATGCCACTCCTTTAGTGAGTTGTTTAACTCTCAAGTAAAGAGTTATGTGTTGTTCATCCTCTCCAAAGTGTCTTGTTTTTATCTCTCAAGTAGAGTTGTCGGTTTGGTGTTTATTCAATTCCTTTGTGTTTTGTTTAACTCTAAACTAGAGTTCTTCGCTCGCTACTTTATTACTCCTCTCAGGTGTTGTTTAAATCTCAAATTGACTTCTCCGTTTGTAATTATCTCACTTCTTTATTGTTTTGTTTAACTCTACACTAGAAATTTACATTTGTTGTTTAACCCACACATTTTGTGTGTGGTTTAACACTCAAGTAGAGTTCTTCGTTTGTTATACTCTTTACTCCTTATGTGCATTGTTTAAATGTCTAATAGACTTCTTCGTTAGAGACATTATGCCACTCCTTTAGTGAGTTGTTTAACTCTCAAGTAGAGTTCTTCGTTTGTTGTTCATCCCTCTCCAAAGTGTCTTGTTTTTATCTCTCAAGTAGAGTTGTCGGTTTGGTGTTTATTCAATTCCTTTTGTGTTTTGTTTAACTCTAAACTAGAGTTCTTCGTTCGTTATTTTATTACTCCTCTTGTGTTGTTTAAGTCTCAAATTGACTTCTCCGTTTGTAATTATCTCACTTCTTTATTGTTTTGTTTAACTCTAACTAGAATTTTACATTTGTTGTTTAACCCACTCATTTTGAGTGTGGTTTAACACTCAAGTAGAGTTCTTCGTTTGTTATACTCTCACTCCTTATCTGCATTGTTTAAATGTCTAATAGACTTCTTCGTTAGACATTATCCCACTCCTTTAGTGTGTTGTTTAACTCTCAAGTAGAGTTATTCGTTTGTTATTCATCCCTCTCCAAAGTGTCTTGTTTATATCGCTCAAATAGAGTTGTTGGTTTGGTGTTTATTCAACTCCATTTGTGTTTTGTTTAAATCTCAAGTTGAGTTCTTCGTTCGTTATTTTATTATTACTCTTGTGTGTTGTTTAAATCTCAAATTGACTTCACCGTTTGTAAGTATCTCACTTCTTTATTATTTTGTTTAACTCTAGGCTAGAATTTTACATTGGTTATTTAACCCACTCATTATGTGTGTGGTTAACACTCAAGTAGAGTTCTTCGTTTGTTATACTCTTACTCCTTTTTTTTTTTTTCATAAATAGAGCATATATTAATAAAAGTAAAAGAGTACAAAGCGTAAAAGTAGAGATTACAATGGAACCCACAGGCGGGTTGCAACGCGAAACAAGTGAAACAAACAAAGAAACAAAAATAACATAACCCGGGATCAAGGTGATCCATGGTTGCAACCGCGGGCCTCGTTAAAACCCACCATGGAAAACCAAAGGAAAAACCCATGGTCGGAAAGAGTGTCGAGCGTTAGCGCTATGAAACCTATAATAAGGTAAACCGTACATGTCCCTTTGTATGTGAGGTCGATTGAAATCCAAAGGAGAAGTCCAGAAACCTTCCAGATCCAACTTTGAGAGAGCATCAATCGTGGTCGCTTTCACGAAAATATGAGACACCCGAAAATCCATGTCACGATATGAGAGAGAGTCAATAGCCAACGGTTCCTAATTTCCATGGGACCGAGTTAGTACCATGAGAGCAAATTACATAAGTAGAATCTGCTCAACCAAATCTTATTCCGTACTCAGGTGTGAGCCAATTCAATGCCAATCATAACCGCAAGTAACTCGCTTAAAAGCATAAAGCGACTCACCGATTTACAAAGCAACCCATCACGGTACCATTTGAATCTCTAAAACCCCACCGCAAAGAGAGGAGCCAGAGCGGCAAGAGAACTTCCATCCGTGTTGCATTTAATCCATCCCGGAGAGGGGATACCATCGGACCTCAATGATATCTCGTGACTTAAAGGGCACCCTTGAATACTTAAAAGAATGAAGGACTTGTAAATCAACTTGATTATTAGCCATAGAACCAAGAGGGTGGGAATTAGCCTCGCCACAAGACTCCAAATCAAGCAAAATAGAATGCCCGAAACAGGAACACCATCAAATAAGCAACGATTGCGCGCAGTCCAAAGCACCCAAATGCCCGTCACAAAGGCAAGACGCCACAAAGAGAGAATCTGAGAGCTAAAATGTTGACCCATGGCATATAACAGAAGCTCTCCAAAACTAAAGCAATCTCAAAAGGAACCCGAAAAGATCAAATAGTATGCCGAGATAGTCCGAGTGAACGGACAAGAGACCAAGAATGGTCTTGGCAATCCATAGCAAAGATAGCAAAAACACACATCAAGGACCAACAAAACCAGAGCCTCGAAGCTTTCAATAGTTGGAAGAACACCATAAATAGCCTTCCAAACTGTGATAGAACGACGGGGTGGGATAAAAGGAGCCCATACCCCAGTCAATCTTAAGGAAATGCGGCCGCAAAGAGTGATAGGCTTGCTTGGTAGAAATCGAACCGTCTAGAGATTCAGTCCAGATACGAGTATCAGAACCAGATGGAGCCAGATGATAGGAGAGAATGTCGCGAGTAACATCTGGAAAAGCCATACGGAACCCATCCAAAAGAAACCAACCAAATGAGTCCAATACTCAGAAATAGGGAACTCGAAGTGATGCCGAAGATGAATAGGAATACCAATTCTGTCCGCAATTCTGTCCGCAATACTCTTACTCCTTATCTGCATTGTTTAAATGTCTAATAGACTTCTTCGTTAGACATTATCCCACTCATTTAGTGTGTTGTTTAACTCTCAAGTAGAGTTATTCGTTTGTTGTTCATCCCTCTCCGAAGTGTCTTGTTTTTATCTCTCAAGTAGAGTTGTTCGTTTGTTGTTTATTCAATTCCTTTTGTGTTTTGTTTAACTCTCAAGTAGAGTTCTTCGTTCGTTATTTTATTACTCCTCTTGTGTGTTGTTTAAATCTCAAATTGACTTCACCGTTTGTAAGTATCTCACTTCTTTATTGTTTTGTTTAACTCTAGACTAGAATTTTATATTTGTTATTTAACCCACTCATTATGTGTGTGGTTAACACTCAAGTAGAGTTCTTCGTTTGTTATACTCTTACTCCTTATCTGCATTGTTTAAATGTCTAATAGACATCTTCGTTTGACATTATGCCACTCCTTTAGTTAGTTGTTTAACTCTCAAGTAGAGTTATTTGTTTGTTGTTCATCCCTCTCCAAAGTGTCTTGTTTTTATCTCTCAAGTAGAGTTGTCGGTTTGGTGTTTATTCAATTCCTTTTGTGTTTTGTTTAACTCTAAACTAGAGTTCTTCGTTCGTTACTTTATTACTCCTCTTGGTTGTTGTTTAAATCTCAAATTGACTTCTCCGTTTGTAATTATCTCACTTCTTTATTGTTTTGTTTAACTCTAGACTAGAATTTTACATTTGTTGTTTAACCCACACATTTTGTGTGTGGTTTAACACTCAAGTAGAGTTCTTCGTTTGTTATACTCTTACTCCTTATGTGCATTGTTTAAATGTCTAATAGACTTCTTCGTTAGACATTATGCCACTCCTTTAGTGAGTTGTTTAACTCTCAAGTAGAGTTATTTGTTTGTTGTTCATCCCTCTCCAAAGTGTCTTGTTTTTATCTCTCAAGTAGAGTTGTCGGTTTGGTGTTTATTCAATTCCTTTTGTGTTTTGTTTAACTCTAAACTAGAGTTCTTCGTTCGTTATTTTATTACTCCTCTTGTGTGTTGTTTAAGTCTCAAATTGACTTCTCCGTTTGTAATTATCTCACTTCTTTATTCTTTTGTTTATTTTTTTTTTTTTCATAAATAGAGCATATATTAATAAAAGTAAAAGAGTACAAAGCGTAAAAGTAGAGATTACAATGGAACCCACAGGCGGGTTACAACGCGAAACAAGTGAAACAAACAAAGAAACAAAAATAACATAACCCGGGATCAAGGTGATCCATGGTTGCAAATCAAGGGCCCTCGTAAAACCCACCATGGAAAACCCAGTGGAAAAACCCATGGTGGGAAAAAGAGTGCTCGAAAGAAGTTAGCTATGAAACCTATAATAAGGTAAACCGTACATGTCCCTGTGTATGTGAGGTCGAATGACATCCAAAGGAGAAGTCCAGAAACCCTCCAGATCCAACTTTGAGAGAGCATCACGATCGTGTCATTTCACTTAAAAATATGAGACACCAAAATCCATGTCACGCATATGAGAGAGAGTCAATAGCCAACGTTCCGGAATTTCCATGGGACCGAAAGTTAGTACCATGGAGAGCAATTCATACATAAGTAGAATCTGCTCCAACCAAATCTTATTCCAAATTTCGGTGAGCCAATTCAATGCCAATCATAACCGCAAGTAACTCGCTTCAAAAGCATAAAGCGCATCAAATTGATTTACAAAGCAACCCATCACGGTACCATTTGAATTTAAAAACCCCAACCAGCAGAGAGGAGCCAGAGCGGCAAGAGAACTTCCATCCGTGTTGCATTTAATCCATCCCGGAGAGGGGATACCATCGACCTCAATGATATCTCGTGACTTAGGCGGCACCCTTGAATACTTAAAAGAATGAAGGACTTGTAAATCAACTTGATTATTAGCCATAGAACCAAGAGGGTGGGAATTAGCCTCGCTTACAAGACTCCAAATCAGAAGCAAAATAGAATGCCTGGAAACAGGAACACCATCAAATAAGCAAATTTATGCTAAATTCAAAGCACCCAAATGCTCGCCACAAAGGCAAGACGCCACAAAGAGAGAATCGAGAGCTAAAATGTTGACCCATGGCATATAATGTAAGCTTCCAAAACTAAAGCAATCTCAAAAGGAACTCGAAAAGATCAAAGAGTATGCGGATAGTCCGAAAGTGAACTGACAAGAGACCAAAGAATGGTCTTGGCAATCCATAGCAAAGATAGCAAAAACACACAATCAAGGACCAACAAAACCAGAGTCTCCGTTAGCTTTCAATAGTTGAAGAACACCATAAATAGCTTCAACCGTGGATAGAACGACATGGGATAAAAGGAGCCCATATCCAAGATCCCCAAATAATCTTAAGGAAACGCTACGCAAAGAGTGATAGTTGTTGGTAGAAATCGAACTGTTTAGAGAGATTCACCAGACACGGTATCGTAACCAGATGGAGCCAGATGATAGGAGAGAATGTCGCGAGTAACATCCGGAAAGCCACACGGAACCCATCCAAAAGAAACCAACCAGCCGAGTCCAATACTCGTAAAATAGGAACTCAAGTGATGCCAAGATGAATAGGAATACCAATTCGTCTGCAACATCAGAGCTAAGCCAATCATCAAGCCGTAAACGAGTCGAGAGCCTTGACACGCTAACCATCTAGACTTGATTGAAGTGGGAAACAACTTAAATCCAAACCAAATCGAGGAAGCAACATAAGAGCGTAAGAAGCATGCCAAAGAAACGTCAAGTAAAGATATCTAGATATGGAACCTTCACTTCAAATATCCCAAGCAAGACGAGAAAGATACTTTATTAGCAAAGAACCAGAGAACTAATACCAAGACCACCTCGCACTTTGGAGCACAACAACGCCTCCAAGAGATAGAAGTCGATGCTCTCGTAGTATCCCCGCTTGACGAATTTAATGCCAAAGATCCATACGCTTAAGAAGAAGAGTCAAAGGCCAACGATAAACCATCATAGAGTGTACAAAAGATCCTCGGATCACCGATTGAACAAGACATAAACGACCGCCATAGAGAGAGAAGTGCCCTTCCATTTACTAAACTTTTCTAGAATCGAGTCCGCAAGGATTGTAATGACAAGTCCGAGGTGCCCCACGAAAAGTGGAACCCAAATACGTGAAAGGAAGGTGACCTCGATAATATCCATGATTCGCACAAGTGGTTCTTCCCGACCTCGTGAGAAAAGTACTAAGATAAGCCTCGACTTCGAGGATCAAGTGTCATTCCACTCAGCAAATATTTTCCAGGATCCTAAGAATAGTCTGACAATTCGCAGCAGTAGCCCTGCAAAAAAAATCACATCATCCGCATAAAGAAGGTGAGAAGGAAAAGTAAGAGATTGTCCAATGAATAAAGGAGTGAGCTCGAAATTGGCAAACTTTCGAGAGAAGCTTGCTAAGAACTTCCTCCGCGATGCAAAAGAGAAGAGGGAAAGAGGATCCCTTGACGAACTCCCCGAGAATACCAGCAAAGTACCTTCCCGAGCCCCATTAATCGTAACCGAGAGCTTTGCCGAGTGAAGAATATGATTAATCCAACCAACAAAGGTAGAAGAGAAACCATATTTTGTGAGAACCGCCAAAAGAAAGTCCCAATTTAGAGTATCAAAGGCTTTCCGATGTCAACCTTCAACACCAGACACTTCCTTACTACGTTGAAGACCAAGACTATTAACTCCTTCAGAGGCTAAGGCAATACAATCATGTATGCGTCTCCTAATAAAACCAAATTGATGAAAGGAGAGCAACCTCATAAAATTCGGACCCAAACGATCGCCTAAAATCTTAGCAATAATCTTATAAAGAAAATTACTAAGAATAGGGCGAAATCTTCAATACTAACGATCTCCGATTTTCGAATAAGAGTGACAAACTAGAGTTCATACCGCGAAATGACCATGAAGGAAGAACGCTCAATCGCCAAAGACACCTCACATTCAATAATGTGCCACATAGATTGATAGAAACTTCAAACCATCCTGTCCAGAGCACTATCAGTGACATATCGAAAACAACATGACGGATGTCATCCTAAGGAATATCGATTAGCAATTGATTTTGTTCATCCAGAATCGAACAATGGATAAGCTCATCTAGTTCATCGAACGAGACAATCGTAATGAGTTTGTGAGAACAGATTCTCATAATAAGAAATCATATGATTCCGGATCCGAATTGCATCATGATTGATAGAGCCATCAATTATCAAAGAGGAAATACCGAGAATACCTTTGCGTAATCTTTAGAGAACGATATGAAAACCGTAATTTCTATCACCGCCTTTAACCACGCAGCCTTCTTTGACGCAAAAAAGTTGCCTCTTGATTCGTAATAGCATTGTAGTCCGCGATCGCTTCAAGTTCCTTAAGAGGAACATCATTTATCTGAACCATGGAGGGATAATTGTCACGAACCAACTCCAAATTATTACGAAGCAAAAGAAGAAGACGAGAATTAAGCTCGCCAAAGACATTAATATTCCAATCTATGATAGCGATTTCACCTCTTTTAATTTCCGGATGATAACCAAAGAAAAAGAGCCCATGGCCGTATAGGAGTTTTCTGTGAAAGCTTAATTAACTCCTCAAACGAACTGCGTGACTAAGCCACATTGCTTGAATCAATGGTCGAGATTTAGATAGCGCTTGTTCATGCAAAGACAGAAACAAAGAGGGGTCAGATCCCAGCAAGTACGCAAGCCCACACTAACCATCATCGAGTCCCATAAATCCAAAAAGGATTGTGAAGAAAGAGCTTTATCAATACGTGTCTCTAGATAACCACTAGAGAAACGATTTATCACCAAGTAAAAAGCAAATGTAACTAGGAATCGATAAGAACTCCCCATCATTGATAAATGAACGAAATCCATGGTTTCTGCATTTAACCGAGGAGTACCATTCGATCGCTCATGTGCACCAATCACAAGAGATTGAAATCTCCCACCAAAAGCAAGGGTGTGTTCGCAAAAGCAAGAATCACGCCATAAGTCTCGATTTACGATATAATCGCATGGCATGAATAAACGCTAATAGGAAGTCCCGGAAGCCAAGAAACTTTAATAACAAGAACTTGAGAAGAAGAGAAAATTATAGAAGAACCGTAAGAAGAGAGATCTTCCAAACCATAAGTTAGGAAGACCGTTAGTATGCCAGATTTTCACCAAGAAAGCGCATTCCCATCGCATTCCAATAAGAATCAGTATGGAGGAGGAAGGAACCTTGTTCCGCAATAGCAAACCAACGAGGACGAGTAGAAACTACATGATGCTTGAGCATATCTTGTGAGGGAGCATTCCTAATACCGAATGTTCCAAAATGTAATATCTATCGGGAAACAACGTGAGAGGAATTGCATGGCAAGTAGCGTATGTAAGAGTTGTAATATCCAAAGAAAGAATTATCATCATTTATATCACCGCCTACTAAGTTCTGCCCATTGATTGCACCTCGCCGCAATCCCCATGGCATTAATAGCAAAAGTAGGGAGAATTAGGATGAAGAGGCACTTTAGTGCATTAGACGGGTTGTTAATGCTCACGCATAATCTCAACTGAATCTTTTATTCGCATATTAGCCTCCATAGAATCGTCCAATGAAGATGTGTTAGGGCTGTGCGCAATAAAACCACTAGGCCGAAGGTATTGATTAACTCTAGACTAGAATTTTACATTTGTTGTTTAACCCACTCATTTTGTGTGTGGTTTAACAAATAAGCAGAGTTCTTCGCTTGTTATACTCTCATACCTTATCTGCATTGTTTAAATGTCTAATAGACTTCGTTAGACATTATCCCACCTTTTAGTGTGTTGTTACTCAAGCAGAGTTATTCGCTTGTTGTTCGTCCCTCTCCAAGTGTCTTGTTTTTATCTCTCAAGTAGAATTGTTGGTTTGTTGTTTATTCAATTCCTTTTGTTTTGTTTAACTCTAAAGTAGAGTTCTTCGCTCGTTATTTTATTACTCCTCTCAGTGTTGTTTAAATCTCAAATTGACTTCTCCGTTTGTAATTATCTCACTTCTTTATTGTTTTGTTTAACTCTAGACTAGAATTTTACATTTGTTGATTAACCCACTCATTATGTGTGTGGTTTAACACTCAAGTAGAGTTCTTTGTATGTTATACTCTTACTCCTTATGTGCATTGTTTAAATCTCGATTAGACTTCTTCATTCGACATTATCACTCTCCTTTAGTGTGTTGTTTAACTCTCAAGTAGAGTTATTCGTTTGTTATTCATCCCTCTCCAAAGTGTCTTGTTTATATCGCTCAAATAGAGTTGTTGGTTTGGTGTTTATTCAACTCCATTTGTGTTTTGTTTAAATCTCAAGTAGAGTTCTTCGTTCGGTATTTTATTATTCCTCTTGTGTGTTGTTTAAATCTCAAATTGACTTCACCGTTTGTAAGTATCTCACTTCTTTATTATTTTGTTTAACTCTAGGCTAGAATTTTACATTGTTATTTATCCCACTCCTTATGTGTGTGGTTTAACTCTCAAGTAGAGTTCTTCGTTTGTCATACTCTTTTTTTTTTTTTTTCATAAATATAGCATATATTAATAAAAGTAAAATATTACAAAGCGTAAAATTATAGATTACAATGTAACCCACAAAAGTAAACGCCAAACAAGTGAAACAAACAAAGAAACAAAAATAACATAACCCGGATCAAGGTGATCCATGGTTGCAAATCTGGCCTCGTTAAAACCTGGCCATGGAAAACCCAAGGGGAAAAACCCATGGTCGGGAAAAAAAAGAGTGCTCAGCTGAAAGCGCTATGAACCTATAATAAGGTAAACCGACATGTCCCTGTATGTGAGGTCGAATGACATCCAAAGGAGAAGTCCAAACCTTCCAGATCCAACTTTGAGAGAGCATCAACAATCGTGGTCATTTTCACTTAAAATATGAGACATCCGAAAATCCATGTCACGCATATGAGAGAGAGTCAATAGCCAACGGTTCCGAATTTCCATGGGACCGAAAGTTAGTACCATGAGAGCAAATTCACATATAAGTAGAACTGCTCCAACCAAATCTTATTCCACTCGGTGTGAGCCAATTAATGCCAATCATAACCGCAAGTAACTCGGCTTCAAAGCATAAAGCGTACCCAAATTGATTTACAAAGCAACCCATCACTTGCATTCATTTGAATCTCTAAAACCCCAATTACAGAGAGAGAGCCAGAGCGGCAAGAGAACTTCCATCCGTGTCATTTAATCCATCCCGGAGAGGGGATACCATCGACCTCAATGATATCTCGTGACTTAGGCGGCACCCTTGAATACTTAAAAGAATGAAGGACTTGTAAATCAACTTGATTATTAGCCATAGAACCAAGAGGGTGGGAATTAGCCTCGCTTACAAGACTCCAAATCAAGCAAAATAGAATGCCCGAAACAGAACACCATCAAATAAGCAACGATCACAATACAATCCAGCACCCAAATGCTCACACAAAGGCAAGACGCCACAAAGAGAGAATCGAGAGCTAAAATGTCAACCATGGCATATAATAAGCTTCCAAAACTAAAGCAATCTCGAAAAAGGAACCCGAAAAGATCAAATAGAGTATGCCGATAGTCCGGAGCGAATCGGACAAGAGACCAAAGAATGGTCTTGCAATCCATAGCAAAGATAGCAAAAAACACACAATCAAGGACCAACAAAACCAGAGCTCGTTAGCTTCAATAGTTGAAGAACACCATAAATAGCCTTCCAAATCAGGATAGAACGACGGTGGGATAAAAGGAGCCCATACCCTACCAATCTTAAGGAAATGCGGCTAAAGAGTGATAGTTTGCTTGGTAGAAATCGAACTGTTTAGAGATTCACCAGACACGAGTATCGTAACCAGATGGAGCCATGATAGAGAGAATGTCGAGTAACATCCGAAAAGCCACACGGAACCCATCCAAAAGAAACCAACCAAATGAGTCCAATACTGTAAATAGGAACTCAAGTGATGCCAAGATGAATAGGAATACCAATCGTCTGCAATCGTCTGCAATACTCTTACTCCTTATCCGCATTGTTTAAATGTCTAATAGACTTCTTCGTTAGACATTATCCCACTCATTTAGTGTGTTGTTTAACTCTCAAGGCAGAAAGTTATTCTTGCTCGCTCATCCTCTCCTAAGTGTCTTGTTATGTCTCTCAAGTCTCTCAAGCAGAAGTTGTTCTCTTGTTTGTTGTTTACATTCCTTTTGTGTTTGTTTATCCCTGCAGTTCTTTGCTCATATTTTATTACCCTCTCGTAAGTTGTTTGCAATCTCAGCAGATTTCACCGGCTTCGTCATAATTAAATACTTCCTCTAGTGTTAAGTTTAACTTCAAATCGACTTCACCGCTTAGGTATCTCACTTTTATCGTTTTTTATTGTTTTGTTTAACTTCTAGACTAGAATTTTATATTTGTTATTTAACCCACTCATTATGTGTGGTTAACACTCAAGTAGAGTTCTTCGTCATTCATGGTTACACCATTTCCTTATCCTTATCTCGCATTGTTTAAAATGTCAATGGTCATCTCGCTTGACACCTTCGCTTGCCATTGTGCCTCCTTTAGAAGTAGTAGTTGTTTTGGGCACCTGCAGAGTTATCCTCCTTCCTGCTTGTCTGCAGTCAGTTGCACCACTCAGTGGCCTTGGGTTTTGATCTTCCTAAAGTAGAAAGGTTTGCCTGTCGTTTATTCAATTCCTTTGTGTTTTGGTTTAACCTTCTAAACTAGTCTTTCTGCTCACATTTTTATTACTCCTCAAGCTGTCTCATCCTGTTTGAAATCCCAGCTGACTTCCGCTTGCAATTTTATGCTCACTTTCTTATTGCTTTCGCTTAACTCTAGACCAGAATTTACATGCCACCTTGCTGTTTCGGCAGTAACTCAGCACACATCCCCTTGTGTGTGGTTTGTCATCAAGTAGTATTCTCGGCTTGTTATACCTTTACTCTTATAGTGCATTGTTCAAATGTCTACAGACTCTCTGTTAGAGATTATGCCACGCCTTTAGTGAGTTGTTTAACTCTATGAGTTATTTGTTTCAAATTCATCCTCTCCAAGAAAAAATTCCGCTTTTATCTCTCTGCTAGAGTTTTCCAGTTTGGTATTTATTTTTTGTGTTTTATATAACTCTAAACTAGAGTCTCCTTCGTCATGTTTAATACCTCTTGTAGGTTGTTTTTGTCTCAAATTGACTTCTCCGCTTAGAACACATCTCACTTCTTTATTCCTTTTGTTTAACTCTACCATAATTTTATATTTGTTGTTTAACCCACTCATTTTGTGTGGATTTAATACCAAGTAGAGTTCTTCTGCTTTTATACTCACCTAAGTAGTTTCGCATTGTATCAGTAATGTCTCAGACTTCTTTAGTTAGACATTATCCCACCCTTTAGTGTGTTATTACCGGCAGTAGTTGTTCACTGTTGTTCATGCCCTTCCTGGTGTTGTTCGGGTTCAGTTTTTATCTCTCAAGTAGAATTGCTGGTTTGTTGTTTATTCAATTCTTTTGTACTGTGGTTTAACTCTAGCAGAGTTCTTCGCTCGCTATTTTATTACCCTTCTCAGGTGTTGTTTAAATCTTGCAAATTGATTCTCACTGCTTGTACTTATCTCACCTCTTTTACTGTTTTGTCTTCAAATGGTTGAATCCTAGACTGTAATTTTACATTTGTTGATTAACCCACTCATTGCGTGTGGTTTAAGACTCAAGTAGGAGTTCTTTCAGTCAGATGCTATACTCTTGATTACTCCTTATGTGCATTGTTTCTTAACTCTCAATAGACTTCTTCATTCTACATTATCACTTTCCTTAGTGTGTTATCCCTCAAGTGGTAGTTATTCGCGTAGATGTTTCGCTTGTTATCCTCTTCCAGTGTCTTGTTTATATCAGTTCAAATAGAGTTGGTTTTATGTTTATTCTAATCCCATTTGTGTTTTGTTTAAATCTCAAGTAGTTCTTCGCTCGCTATTTTATTACTCTTTCATAAGCTCGCTTAAATCTTCGACTTCACCTTTTGTAAGTATCTCACTTCTTTATTTTTGTTTGTTCTCAGATCAGAATTCTTTACATTCGTTATTTAACCCAATTCATGTGTGGTTACCAGCCTCTTTCAAGTAGTTATTCGCTTGCGACTCTTTACCCCTTATCTCGGCATTGTTTAAATGTTCACAGACTTTGCGTTGATCCCACTCATCGCAGACTCACACGTCTCATCCTCCTGTTATATTTTTACTTTCGCAGATTTCACTTGTTTCTCAGTTAATCCCTCCAAAAGTTTCCCGCTCATCTCTCACAGCAGATGCCTTTGTTTTCTTATTCAGTGTTTATTCAACTCATTTTGTTTTTGTTTAACTTCAAATGTTGCTTTAACTTGTGTGTCTCTTTGTTCGTTCATCTGTTGTTCACTTTCTTCTGTGTGTTGTTTAACTCTCAGTTTTTCGACTTCGGTGTTGCTTCTAATATTACCGATTACTTGTCTCACTTTCATTGTTTTGTTTAACCCTCTAGACTAGAATTTACATTTGTTGTTTAACCCACCTCATTTCGTGTGTGAGTTTACACCTAAGCAGAGTTCTTCTGCTTGTTATACTCTTACTCTTTATGTGCATTGTTTAAATGTCTAATAGACTTCTCCGTTAGACATTATGCCACCTTTAGTGAGTTGTTTAACTCCTCAAGTCCATGTCACTTGCTTAATCTTATTTAACCCACCAAAGTGTTCTTTCGCTTGTTTTTTATCCTCTTCAAAAGTGTCTGTGATTATTTAAATGTCCACTGCATTTTTATTCGGTGTTTATTCAACTCATTTCTGGTGTTTTTGTTTAACTCTCATAAAGTAAAGTCTTCGCTCGTGAGTCGTTCAATTGTTTTGCTCTAACTCTGCCCAATGTTGTTTAAATCTCAAATTGACTTCTCCGCTTGTAATTATCTCACTTTCTATTGTTTTGTTTAACTCTACACTAGAATTTTACATTTGGTTGTTTAACCCAATTACTATTTTTGTGTGTGGTTTAACACTATGGCAAGAAATTTCTTTATACTTGTACGTCACTATCTTACTCCTTATTCGTTAGATGCATTGCCACCTTTAAATGTCTAATAGACTTTCCGTTAGATATTGTATGCTCTATTGTTCATCCCTTTAGTGAGTCTTGTTTAATTTCAAGTAGTTATTTGTTTGTTCACTCTCCAAAGTGTCTTGTTTTGTCTCTCAAGTAGCTGCTGGTCACAGGTTTAATTCAACTCCATTTTGCCTTTGTTTTAACTCCCCAAGTAAAGTTCTCTGCTCACATCTCACCCACATCTCACTCTCATTTCAACCCAATGTTCACCGATTATAGCCACTCGTTGAACTCGTTCTTGCTCAGCTGTTACTCAGGCGATCACCTCCATTTTGTTTGTTTAACTCTCAAGTAGTTGTCGGGTGCTTGGTGTTTATCAATTCCTTTTAGTTTTGCTATCCTCAAGTAAAGTTTTCATCATATTTTATTACCCTCGTGGTGTTGTTTAAATCTTCAAATTCGACTTTCCGTTAGGATTATCTCACTTTCTTTATTATTTTGTTTAATCTCTAGACTAGACTTTTATATTTGTTGCTTAAACCCACCATTTCATTATGTGTGTGGCTTAACACTTCAAGTAGAGTTCTTCGCTTGTTATACTCTCACCCTTCTCCTTATGCGCATTGGGTTTAAATGTCTCAATGTAGATTTCTTCATAGACATTACGTTAATATCTTTAGTGTGTTGTTTAACTCTCTCAAGTAGAGCAGAGTTATTCTGCTTGTTGTTCATCCTCCAAAGTGTCTTGTTTTTATCTTCAAATAGCAGTTGTCAAGGTTTGGTGTTTATTCAATTCTCCATTTGTGTTTTGTTTAACTCTGTCAGTAGAAGAGTTCTCGTCATTATTTTATATTACTCCTTTCAGGTGTTGTTTAAATCGCGAAATCGACTTCTCACCTGTCATAATTATCTCACTTCTTTTTATTGCTTTGTTTAACTCTAGACTAGAATTTTACATTTGTTGTTTAACCCACTCATTTTGTGTGTGTGAGTTTAACACTGGGCTAGTGAAGTTCTCGCTTGTTATACTCTTACCTCTTATCCCATTGTTTAAATGTCTAATGTACTTCTTTTCGTTAGATTTTCATCCCACCCTTTTGAAGTGTAGTTTAACTGCCCTTTGTCCCACTTTTTGTTTAATCTCTCAAGAAGTATCGTTGTTCACTCTCTTCTTCATTTCTGAGTGCATTGTTTAAATGTCAACAGACTTCCACCTTGAACTCTCAGCCTGTCCTCTCCAGTGTTCTAGAGTTCTTCCAAAGTGTCTGTTTCATTCACCCATTTGTGTTTCTTTGTCAACCTCAAGCGAAGTCCTGCGTCACATTTCTATTACCCTTGTGTGTTGCTTTAAATCTCAAATTGATTTCACCGCTTTGTACTATCTCACTTTAACGTTTTGTTTCACCTCTCTACACTAGACCATTTGCACGGGCTGCTTCCAACCCACTATTTTGTGTGGTCAACACCTTCAAGTGGTTTCGCTTGTGCTATACTCTTACCATTGGTGCACTGGTTTAAAATGTCTCAATGTACTCAGTCCGTTACACCTTACTGAAGCACTCCTTTCTAATCCTTTTTAACTCTGACTGCATTGCTTCAGCCCACGACTTTCTAGATCCTCATTCTTAGTGTTGAGTTTAATCTCTCAGTTATCCGCGGGCAGTTCAACTTTCTATTTAACTCAAAGTTCTCAGTTCGTTGTTTAATTCAACTCATCGTGGTTTGTTTAATCCTGTAAGCAGAGTTCGCTCAAGCATTTTATTACTTCCTTCAGGTGCTGTTTTAAATCTCGGGCCTGACTTCGCCTGTAATTATCTCACTTTTATTTTTCGTTTAACTTCTACATTAGAATTTTACATTTGTTGATTGTAACCCACTCATTACATGTGTGTGGTTTAACATCATGCAGTTCTTCAGATAATATACTCATTACTCCTTATGCGCATTGCTTCAAATCGTTCAATACCAGACTTCTAGATATTGGTGCCACTCCTTTAGTGAGTTAATCTTCCAAGTAGAGTTATTGTTTGTTGTCTCTTCAGTGTCTGTTTTATGTCTTCAGTAGTTGTTATTTGTAACTCCATTTGTTTTATTTAACTCATAAAATGTTGCTCGTTTTATTTCGTTGTTTAGTCTGGGTTCGATTCTCCGCTTAATTGTCTCACTTTATTTTTTTGTTTGTCTCTACATGGGATTTACATTTGTTGATTAACTCTGTTATACTCATTTTATGTGCACACAAACAGTTCACAGACTCTGCCAGAGACATGCGCCACCCTTTGAAAGTTAGCCATCCCAAGTAGAGTTTGCTTGTTGTTCATCCTCTCCAAAGTGTTGCAGCCATCTCTCAAGCAGTAGTTGTTGGCTCAAGTGTTTATTCCATTTTGTGTTTTGCTTCAACTCTCAAGCAAAGTTCGCCTGCTATTTTATTACTCTCTCAGGTGTTGTTTAAATCTCGACTTCCATTCTGCAAATTATTCCCACTTCTTTATTTTTTGCTTAACTCTACACTACAATTCTTACATTTGTGCTGTTTCTAACCCACTATTTTGTGTGTGGTTTATAATAGAGTTCTTCGCTTGTTATACCTCTACCCTTATCTCGCATTGCTTCTAAATGTCTAACAGACTCTTTTTCGACACATCCCACCTTGCCAGTAGTTGTTCAATCCCTTTCGGCACATCGCTTGTTCATCCTCACTGATTGTCCCATTATTATGTTTAACACCTCAAGCAGCAGTTCTATTTCATCTTGTTTACGTGCATTGGTTAATCTCACAGTGCCTTCTTCATACTGACATCACTTTTAGTGCTGTTGTTTAAGGTCAGTTCAGCTCACTTCTCCCTTTCTCTCAATCTGGCCGAGTCAGGAGCTCAACTGTCACTGTTTGCTTAAATTGCTGCTGCCTTCTGTTGCTGTTCACCAATCATTTCGACTGCTTGCCAGGTAGTTCACTTTGTTTATTATCTGCATTCTTCCCAGATCAGAATTTGTTATTTGCTGCTCAACCCACTTTTGGCCTTGTGTAGAGTTAACACTGGCAGAGTTCTTCGCCAGGTTTGCTCTTCCTTGTCTGCATTGTTTAAATGTCTACGATTTCTTGCCATAGATTATTATCCCACTTTTTAGTGTGGTGTTGTTTATCTCGCAAGTGTATTATCTGCTCAGCTGCTCATCCTCCTCCGGTGTCTCGTTTTTATCTCTCACGGTAGCTGTTCGCTTGTTGTTTATTCAACTCCACTTGTGTTGTTTAATCTTTTCATGTTCTTCGCTCGTTATTTTATTACCTCTTCTCGTGTGTTGTTTAACGCCTACCGCTTGTAATTATCTCACTTTGTTTATTTTTTTGTTTTAACCTTCAGACTAGACTTTACAATTCTTGCACGTTTAACCTGACTTCATTTTGTGGTGTGTGGTTTAACACTAAGTAGAGTTTTCCTTTCTGCTTGTTATACTCTTTTTTACTCCTTATGTGCATTGTTTAGTCGTCTAATGAATTTCTCTTAGCCATTACGGTACTCCTTTAGTGGGAGTTGTCGAACTCACTCAAGGAGGATAATGTCAAACGAAGAAGTCTATTCGAGATTTTAACAATACACAGAAGCAGTGAGAGTATAACAAACGAAGAACTTACTTGAGTGTTAACCACACACATAATGAGCGGGTTAAACAACAAATGTAAAATTCTAGTCTAGAGTTAAACAAAACAATAAAGAAGTGAGATAATTTCAAACGGTGAAGTCAAGTTGAGATTTAAACAACACACAAGAGGAGTAATAAAATAACGACCGAAGAACTCTACTTGAGAGTTGAACAAAACACAAAAGGAGTTGAATAAACAACAAACCAACAACTCTACTTGAGAGATAAAAAACAACACTTGGAGAGGGATGAACAACAAACGAATAACTCTACTTGAGAGTTAAACAACACACTAAAGGAGGGATAATGTCAAACAAGAAGTCTATTCGAGATTTAAACAATGCATAAGGAGTAAGAGTAACAAACTAAGAACTTACTGAGTGTTAAACCACACATAATGAGTGGGTTAAACAACAAATGTAAAATTCTAGTCTAGAGTTAAACAAAAACAATAAAGAAGTGAGATAATTACAAACGAGAAGCCAGTTTGAGATTTAAACAACACACAAGAGGAGTAATAAAATAACGAACAAAGAACTGTACTTGAGAGTTAAACAAAACACAAATGGAGTTGAATAAACAACAAACCAACAACTCTACTTGAGAGATAAAACAAGACACTTTGGAGAGGGATGAACAACAACAAATAACTCTACTGAAAGTGTTAACCACACACATATTGAGTGGGTTAAACAACAAATATAAAATTCTAGTCTAGAGTTAAACAAAACAATAAAGAAGTGAGATAATTACAAACGAGAAGTCATTGAGATTTAAACAACACACAAGAGGAGTAATAAATAACTAACAAAGAACTGCATTGAGAGTTAAACAAAACACAAATGGAGTTGAATAAACAACAAACCAACAACCTACTTGAGAGATAAAAACAAGACACTTTGGAGAGGGATGAACAACAAACAAATAACTCTACTTGAGTTAAACAACACACTAAAGGAGTGGATAATGTCAAACTAAAAAGTCTATTAGACATTTAAACAATGCACATAAGGAGTAAGAGTATAACAAACGAAGAACTTACTGAAAAGTTAACCACACACATAATGAGTGGGTTAAACAACAAATTTAAAAATTCTAGTCAGAGTTAAACAAAACAATAAAGAAGTGATAACTACAAACGTGAAGTCATTTGAGATTTAAACAACACACAAGAGGAGTAATAAAATAACAACAAGAACTCTACTTGAGAGTTAAACAAAACACAAAAGGAGTTGAATAAACAACAAACCAACAACTCTACTGAGAGATAAAAAACAAGACACTTTGGAGAGGGATGAACAACAAACAAATAACTCTACTGAGAGTTAAACAAACACTAAAGGAGGGATAATGTCAATCAAGAAGTCTATTCGAGATTTAAACAATGCAATATGAGTAAGAGTATAACAAACGAAGAACTTACTTGAAAAGTTAAACCACACACAAATGAGGGTTAAACAACAAATGTAAAATTCTAGTCAGAGTTAAACAAAACAATAAAGAAGTGAGATAATTACAAACGAGAAGTCAATTTGAGATTTAAACAACACACAAGAGGAGTAATAAAATAACGAATCAAGAACTCTACTTGAGAGTTAAACAAAACACAAAATGGAGTTGAATAAACAACAAACCAACAACTCTACTTGAGAGATAAAACAAGACACTTTGGAGAGGGATGAACAACAAACAAATAACTCTACTGAAAAGTTAAACCACACATAATGAGTGGGTTAACAAACAAATGTAAAATTCTAGTCTAGAGTTAAACAAAACAATAAAGAAGTGAGATAATTACAAACGAGAAGTCAATTTGAGATTTAAACAACACACAAGAGGAGTAATAAAATAACTAACAAAGAACTCTACTTGAGAGTTAAACAAAACCCAAATTGAGTTGAATAAACAACAAACCAACAACTCTACTTGAGAGATAAAACAAGACACTTTGGAGAGGGATGAACAACAAACAAATAACTCTACTTGAGAGTTAAACAACACACTAAAGGAGTGGCATAATGTCAAACTGAAAAGTCTATTAGACATTTAAACAATGCACATAAGGAGTAAGAGTATAACAAACGAAGAACTTACTGAGTGTTAAACCACACATAATGAGTGGGTTAAACAACAAATGTAAAATTCTAGTCTAGAGTTAAACAAAACAATAAAGAAGTGAGAATTACAAACGGAAGTCAATTTGAGATTTAAACAACACACAAGAGGAGTAATAAATAACGAACTAAGAACTCTTCTTGAGAGTTAAACAAAACCCAAATGGAGTTGAATAAACAACAAACCAACAACTCTACTTGAGAGATAAAAACAAGACACTTTGGAGAGGGATGAACAAACAAATAACTCTACTTGAGAGTTAAACAACTCACTAAAGGAGGGGATAATGTCAAATGAAGAAGTCTATTAGACATTTAAACAATGCACATAAGGAGTAAGAGTATAACAAACTAAGAATTTACTGAGTGTTAACCACACACATAATGAGGGGTTAAACAAATGTAAAATTCTAGTCTAGAGTTAAACAAAACAATAAAGAAGTGAGATAATTACAAACGGTGAAGTCAATTTGAGATTTAAACAACACACAAGAGGAGTAATAAAATAACGAACGAAGAACTCTACTTGAGAGTTATACAAAACACGAAAGGAATTGAATAAACAACAAAACGAACAACTCTAGTTGAGCGATATAAACAGGACACTTTGGAGAGGGATGAACAACAAACGAATAACTCTACTTGAGAGTTAAACAACACACTAAAGGAGTGGGATAATGTCGAATGAAGAAGTCTATTCCAGATTTAAACAATGCACAGAAGGAGTAAGAGTATAACAAACGAAGAACTCTACTGAAAGTGTTAAACCACACACAAATGAGTGGGTTAAACAACAAATGTAAAATTCTAGTCTAGAGTTAAACAAAGCAAAAAAGAAGTGAGATAATTACAAACGGAGAAGTCAATTTGAGATTTAAACAACACACATGAGGAGTAATAAAATAACGAACGAAAAACTCTACTTGAGAGTTAAACAAAACACAAATGGAGTTGAATAATCAACAAACCAACAACTCTACTTGAGAGATAAAAACAAGACACTTTGGAGAGGGATGAACAACAAACAAATAACTCAACTTGAGAGTTAACCACACACACAAATGAGTGGTTAAACAACAAATATAAAATTCTAGTCAGAGTTAAACAAAACAATAAAGAAGTGAGATAATTACAAACGGAGAAGTCATTGAGATTTAAACAACACACAAGAGAGTAATAAAATAACTAACAAAGAAACAAAACGAGAGTTAAACAAAATGGAGTTGAATAAACAACAAACCAACAACTCTTTGAGAGATAAAACAAGACACTTTGAGAGGGATGAACAACAAACAAATAACTCTACTTGAGAGTTAAACAACACACTAAAGGAGTGATAATGTCAAACGAAGAAGTCTACAGACATTTAAACAATGCACATAAGGAGTAAGAGTATAACAAACGAAGAACTTACTGAAAAGTTAACCACACACAATGAGTGGTTAAACAACAAATGTAAAATTCTAGTTCAGAGTTAAACAATCAATAAAGAAGTGAGATAATTACAAACGGTGAAGTCAATTTGAGATTTAAACAAATACACAAGAGGAGTAATAAAATAACGATCAAGAACTCTACTTGTGAGTTAAACAAAACACAAAAGGAGTTGAATAAACAACAAACCAACAACTCTACTTGAGAGATAAAAACAAGACACTTTGGAGAGGGATGAACAACAAACAAATAACTCTACTTGAGAGTTAAACAACACACTAAAGGAGGGATAATGTCAAATGAAGAAGTCTATTAGAGATTTAAACAATGCACATAAGGAGTAAGAGTATAACAAACTAAGAACTCTACTGAGTGTTAAACCACACATAATGAGTGGGTTAAACAACAAATGTAAAAATTTAGTCTAGAGTTAAACAAAACAATAAAGAAGTGAGATAATTACAAACGGAGAAGTCAATTTGAGATTTAAACAAATACACAAGAGGAGTAATAAAATAACGAAGAACTCTACTTGAGAGAGTTAAACAAAACCCAAATGGAGTTGAATAAACAACAAACCAACAACTCTACTTGAGAGATAAAAACAAGACACTTTGGAGAGGGATGAACAACAAACAAATAACTCTACTTGAGAGTTAAACAACTCACTAAAGGAGGGTATAATGTCAAACTAAGAAGTCTATTAGACATTTAAACAATGCACATAAGGAGTAAGAGTATAACAAACAAGAACTTACTGAAAGGTTAAACCACACACATAATGAGTGGGTTAAACAACAAATGTAAAATACTAGTCTAGAGTTAAACAAAACAATAAGAGATAATTACAAACGGTGAAGTCAATTTGAGATTTAAACAACACACAAGAGGAGTAATAAAATAACGAACAAGAACTCTACTTGAGAGTTAAACAAAACACAAATGGAGTTGAATAAACAACAAAACCGACAACTCTACTTGAGAGATAAAGACAAGACACTTTGGAGAGGGATCAACAACAAACAAATAACTCTACTTGAGAGTTAAACAACTCACTAAAGGAGTGGATAATGTCAATGAAGAAGTCTATTCGAGATTTAAACAATGCAATGTATGAGTAAGAGTATAACAAACGAAGAACTTACTGAGTGTTAAACCACACACATAATGAGTGGGTTAAATAACAAATGTAAAATTCTAGTCTAGAGTTAAACAAAACAATAAAGAAGTGAGATACTTACAAACGGTGAAGTCAATTTGAGATTTAAACAACACACAAGAGGAGTAATAAAATAACGAACGAAGAACTCTACTTGAGAGTTAAACAAAAAACAAAAGGAGTTGAATAAACAACAAACCAACAACTCTACTTGTGAGATAAAAAGACACTTTGGAGAGGGATGAACAACAAACAAATAACTCTACTTGAGAGTTAAACAACACACTAAAGGAGGGATAATGTCAATGAAGAAGTCTATTAGACATTTAAACAATGCACATAAGGAGTAAGAGTATAACGAACGAAGAACTTACTGAGTGTTAAACCACACATAATGAGTGGTTAAACAACAAATGTAAAATTTAGTCTAGAGTTAAACTAAACAATAAAGAAGTGAGATAATTACAAACGGAGAAGTCAATTTGAGATTTAAACAACACACAAGAGGAGTAATAAAATAACGAATCAAGAACTCTACTTGAGAGTTAAACAAAACACAAAAGGAGTCAATAAACAACAAACCAACAACTCTACTAGAGACAAAAACACACACTTTGGAGAGGGATGAACAACAAACTAATAACTCTATTTGAGAGTTAAACAACACACTAAAGGAGTGGGATAATGTCGAATGAAGAAGTCTATTCGAGATTTAAACAATGCACAGAAGGAGCAAGAGTATAACAAACGAAGAACTCTACTTTAGTGTTAAACCACACACATAATGAGTGGGTTAAAAAACAAATGTAAAATTTTAGTCTAGAGTTAAACAAAACAATAAAGAAGTGAGATAATTACAAACGGAGAAGTCAATTTGAGATTTAAACGACACACAAGAGGAGTAATAAAATAATGAAGAAGAACTCTACTTGAGAGTTAAGCAAAACAAAAATGGAGTTGAATAAACAACAAATCAACAACTCTACTTGAGAGACAAAAAGAAGACAAATTGGAGAGGGATGAACAACAAACGAATAACTCTACTTGAGAATTAAACAACACACTAAAGGAGTGGGATAATGTCTAACGAAGAAGTCTATTAGACAATTCAACAATGCACATATAGAGTAAGAGTATACCAAACGAAGAACTCTACTTGAGAGTTAACCACACCCATAATGAGTGGGTTAAACAACAAATGTAAAATTGTAGTCTAGAGTTAAACAAAACAATAAAGAAGTGAGATGATTACAAACGGTGAAGTCAATTTGAGATTTAAACAACACACAAGAGGAGTAATAAAATAACGAACGAAGAACTCTACTTGAGAGTTAAACAAAACACAAAAGGAGTTGAATAAACAACAAACCAACAACTCTACTTGAGAGATAAAAACAACACACTTTGGAGAGGGATGAACAACAAACGAATAACTCTACTTGAGAGTTAAACAACACACTAAAGGAGTGGGATAATGTCAACTAAGAAGTCTATTAGACATTTAAACAATGCACATAAGGAGTAATAGTATAAGAAACGAAGAATTTACTTGAGTGTTAACCACACATAATGAGTGGGTTAAACAACAAATGTAAAATTCTAGTCTAGAGTTAAACAAAACAATAAAGAAGTGAGATAATTTCAAACGGCGAAGTCAATTTTATATTTAAACAATAAACATGATGATTAATAAAATAACGAACGAAAAACTCTACTTGAGAGTTAAACAAAACACAAATGGAGTTGAATAATCAACAAACCAACAACTCTACTTGAGAGATAAAAACAAGACACTTTGGAGAGGGATGAACAACAAACAAATAACTCAACTTGAGAGTTAAACAACTCACTAAAGGAGTGGCATAATGTCAAACGAAGAAGTCTATTAGACATTTAAACAATGCACATAAGGAGTAAGAGTATAACAAATGAAGAATTTACTGAGTGTTAACCACACACATAATGAGTGGTTAAACAACAAATGTAAAATTCTAGTCTAGAGTTAAACAAAACAATAAAGAAGTGAGATAATTACAAACGAGAAGTCAATTTGAGATTTAAACAACACACAAGAGGAGTAATAAAATAACGTAACTAAGAAGAACTCTACTTGAGAGTTAAACAAAACACAAATGGAGTTGAATAAACACCAAACCAACAACTCTACTTGAGAGATAAAACAAGACACTTTGGAGAGGGATGAACAACAAACAAATAACTCTACTTGAGAGTTAAACAACTCACTAAAGGAGTGGGATAATGTCGAATGAAGAAGTCTATTCGAGATTTAAACAATGCACAGAAGGAGTAAGAGTATAACAAACGAAGAACTCTACTTGAGTGTTAAACAACAAATGTAAAATTCTAGTCTAGAGTTAAACAAAACAATAAAGAAGTGAGATAATTACAAACGGTGAAGTCAGTTTGAGATTTAAACAACACACAAGAGGAGTAATAAAATAACGAACGAAGAACTCTACTTGAGAGTTAAACAAAACACAAAAGGAGTTGAATAAACAACAAACCAACAACTCTACTTGAGAGATAAAACAACACTTTGGAGAGGGATGAACAACAAACGAATAACTCTACTGAGAGTTAAACAACACACTAAAGGAGTGGGATAATGTCAATGAAGAAGTCTATTCGAGATTTAAACATTGCAAGTAAGGAGTAAGAGTATAACAAACGAAGAACTTACTTGAGTGTTAAACCACACATAATGAGTGGGTTAAACAACAAATGTAAAATTCTAGTCTAGAGTTAAAACAAAACAATAAAGAAGTGAGATAATTACAAACGGAAGTCAATTTGAGATTTAAACAACACACAAGAGGAGTAATAAAATAACGAACGAAGAACTCTACTTGAGAGTTAAACAAAAAAAAAATGGAGTTGAATAAACAACAAAGCAACAACTCTACTTGAGAGATAAAAACAAGACACTTTGGAGAGGGATGAACAACAAACAAATAACTCTACTTGAGAGTTAAACAATCACTAAAGGAGTGATAATGTCAAATGAAGAAGTCTATTAGACATTTAAACAATGCACATAAGGAGTAAGAGTATAACAAACGAAGAACTCTATTGAGTGTTAAACCACACATAATGAGTGGGTTAAACAACAAATGTAAAATTCTAGTTCAGAGTTAAACAAAACAATAAAGAAGTGAGATAATTACAAACGGAGAAGTCAATTTGAGATTTAAACGACACACAAGAGGAGTAATAAAATAACGAAGAACTCTACTGAGAGTTAAACAAACCAAATGGAGTTGAATAAACAACAAACCAACAACTCTACTGAGAGATAAAAACAAGACACTTTGGAGAGGGATGAACAACAAACAAATAACTCTACTTGAGAGTTAAACAACTCACACTAAAGGAGTGGGATAATGTCTAATGAAGAAGTCTATTAGACATTTAAACAATGCACATAAGGAGTAAGAGTATAACAAACTAAGAACTTACTGAGTGTTAAACTACACACACATAATGAGTTAAACAACAAATGTAAAATTCTAGTCTAGAGTTGAACAAATCAATAAAGAAGTGAGATAATTACAAACGGCGAAGTCAATTGGAGATTTAAACAACACACAAGAGGAGTAATAAAATAACGAACGAAGAACTCTACTTGAGAGTTAAACAAAACACAAAAGGAGTTGAATAAACAACAAACGAACAACTCTACTTGAGAGATAAAAACAAGACAATTTTGAGAGGGATGAACAACAAACGAATAACTCTAATTGAGAGTTAAACAACACACTAAAGGTGGGATAATGTCAATGAAGAAGTCTATTAGATTTAAACAATGCATGTAAGGAGTAAGAGTATAACAAACGAAGAACTTACTTGAGTGTTAACCACACATAATGAGAGGGTTAAACAACAAATGTAAAATTTAGTCTAGAGTTAAACAAAACAATAAAGAAGTGAGATAATTACAAACTGCTAAGTCAATTTGAGATTTAAACAACACACAAGAGGAGTAATAAAATAACGACCGAAGAACTCTACTTGAGAGTTAAACAAACGGAGTTGAATAAACAACAAACCAACAACTCTACTTGAGAGATAAAAACAACACACTTTGGAGAGGGATGAACAACAAACAATACTCTACTGAGAGTTAAACAACACACTAAAGGAGGATAATGTCGAATGAAGAAGTCTATTCAGATTTAAACAATGCATAAGGAGTAAGAGTATAACAAACGAAGAATTTACTTGAGTGTTAAACCACACATAATGAGTGGGTTAAACAACAAATGTAAAAATTCTAGTTCAGAGTTAAACAAAACAATAAAGAAGTGAGATACTACAAACGGAGAAGTCAATTTGAGATTTAAACAACACACAAGAGGAGTAATAAAATAACTAACAAGAACTCTACTTGAGAGTTAAACAAACACAAACGGAGTTGAATAAACAACAAACCAACAACTCTACTTGAGAGATAAAAACAAGACACTTTGGAGAGGGATGAACAACAAACAAATAACTCTATTTGAGAGTTAAACAACACTAAAGGAGGGGATAATGTCAAATGAAGAAGTCTATTAGACTTAAACAATGCACATAAGGAGTAAGAGTATAACAAACGTAAGAACTTACTTGAGTGTTAACCACACATATAATGAGGGTTAAACAGCAAATGTAAAATTCTAGTGCAGAGTTGAACAAAACAATAAAGAACTGAGATAATTACAAACGGTGAAGTCAAATTGAGATTTAAACAACACAAGAGGAGTAATAAAATAACGAACGAAGAACTCTACTTGAGAGTTAAACAAAACACAAAAGGAGTTGAATAAACAACAAACCAACAACTCTACTTGAGAGATAAAAACAACACACTTTGGAGAGGGATGAACAACAAATGAATAACTCTATTTGAGAGTTAAACAACACACTAAAGGAGTGGGATAATGTCAATGAAGAAGTCTATTAGAGATTTAAACAATGCAAGTATGAGTAAGAGTATAACAAACGAAGAACTCTACTTGAGTGTTAAACCACACACATAATGAGTGGGTTAAACAACAAATGTAAAATTCTAGTCTAGAGTTAAACAAAATAATAAAGAAGTGAGATAATTACAAACGGTGAAGTCAATTTGAGATTTAAACAATACACAAGAGGAATAATAAAATAACGAACGAAGAACTCTACTTGAGAGTGAAACAAAACACAAAAGGAGTTGAATAAACAACAAACCAACAACTCTACTTGAGAGATAAAAACAAGACACTTTGGAGAGGGATGAACAACAAACGAATAACTCTACTTGAGAGTTAAACAACTCACTAAAGGAGTGGCATAATGTCTAACGAAGAAGTCTATTAGACATTTAAACAATGCACATAAGGAGTAAGAGTATAACAAACGAAGAATCTACTGAAAGTTAAACCACACACATAATGAGTTAAAACAACAAATGTAAAATTCTAGTCTAGAGTTAAACAAAACAATAAAGAAGTGAGATAATTACAAACGGAGAAGTCAATTTGAGATTTAAACAACACACAAGAGGAGTAATAAAATAACGAACGAAGAACTCTACTTGAGAGTTAAACAAAACACAAAAGGAGTTGAATAAACAACAAACGAACAACTCTACTGAGAGATAAAAACAAGACACTTTGGAGAGGGATGAACAACAAACAAATAACTCTACTTGAGAGATAAACAACACACTAAAGGAGGGATAATGTCAAACTAAGAAGTCTATTAGACATTTAAACAATGCACATAAGGAGGAGAGTATAACAAACTAAGAACTTACTTGAGTGTTAAAACCACACAAAATGAGTGGGTTAAACAACAAATGTAAAATTCTAGTCTAGAGTTAAACAAAACAATAAAGAAGTGAGATAATTACAAACGGAGAAGTCAATTTGAGATTTAAACAACACACAAGAGAAGTAATAAATAACGAACGAAGAACTCTACTGAGAGTTAAACAAAACCAAATGGAGTTGAATAAACAACAAACCAACAACTCTACTTGAGAGATAAAACATGACACTTTGGAGAGGGATGAGTATAACAAACAAGAATCATTTGAGTGTTAACCACACACACATAATGAGTGGGTTAAACAACAAATATAAAATTCTAGTCTAGAGTTAAACAAAACAATAAAGAAGTGAGATAATTACAAACGGAGAAGTCAATTTGAGATTTAAACAACACACAAGAGGAGTAATAAAATAACAACCAAGAACTATTTGAGAGTTAAACAAAACACAAATGGAGTTGAATAAACAACAAACCAACAACTCTACTTGAGAGATAAAAACAAGACACTTTGGAGAGGGATGAACAACAAACAAATAACTCTATTTGAGAGTTAAACAACCACTAAAGGAGTGATAATGTCAAACGAAAAGTCTATTAGACATTTAAACAATGCACATAAGGAGTGAGAGTATAACAAACGAAGAACTTACTGAAAGTGTTAACCACACACATAATGAGTGGTTAAACAACAAATTTAAAATTTAGTCTAGAGTTAAACAAAACAATAAAGAAGTGAGATTTCAAACGGGTGAAGTCAATTTGAGATTTAAACAACACACAAGAGGAGTAATAAAATAACGAATGAAGAACTCTACTTGAGAGTTAAACAAAACACAAAAGGAGTTGAATAAACAACAAACCAACAACTCTACTTGAGAGATAAAAACAACACACTTTGGAGAGGGATGAACAACAAAGGAATAACTCTACTTGAGAGTTAAACAACACACTAAAGGAGTGGGATAATGTCAAACGAAGAAGTCTATTATACATTTAAACAATGCACATAAGGAGTGAGAGTATAACAAACGAAGAACTCTACTTGAGTTAAACCACACACATAATGAGTGGGTTAACAACAAATATAAAATTCTAGTCTAGAGTTAAACAAAATAATAAAGAAGTGAGATAATTACAAACGGAGAAGTCAGTTTGAGATTTAAACAACACACAAGAGGAGTAATAAAATAACGAACTAAAAACTGTACTTGAGAGTTAAACAAAACCCAAATGGAGTTGAATAAACAACAAACCAACAACTCTACTTGAGAGATAAAAACAAGACATTTTGGAGAGGGATGAACAACAAACAAATAACTCTACTTGAGAGTTAAACAACACACTAAAGGAGTGGGATAATGTCGAATGAAGAAGTCTATTCGAGATTTAAACAATGCATGTAAGGAGTAAGAGTATAACAAACGAAGAACTTACTGAGTGTTAAACCACACATAATGAGTGGGTTAAACAACAAATGTAAAATCTAGAGTTAAACAAAACAATAAAGAAGTGATAATTACAAACGGAGAAGTCAATTTGAGATTTAAACAACACACAAGAGGAGTAATAAAATAACGAATCTAAGAACTCTTGACTGAGAGTTAAACAAAACCAAAAGGAGTTGAATAAACACCAAACCAACAACTCTACTTGAGAGATAAAAACAAGACACTTTGGAGAGGGATGAACAACAAACAAATAACTCTACTTGAGAGTTAAACAACACACTAAAGGAGTGGGATAATGTCTAATGAAGAAGTCTATTAGACATTTAAACAATGGAGAGAGTATAACAAACGAAGAACTTACTGAAAGTGTTAACCACATATATCGACCGGGTTAAACAACAAATGTAAAAAATTCTAGTCTAGAGTTAAACAAAACAATAAAGAAGTCAGATAATTACAAACGGAGAAATTTGAGATTTAAACAACACAAGAGGAGTAATAAAATAACGAATCAAGAACTCTACTGAGAGTTAAACAAAACAAAAAAGGAGTTGAATAAACAACAAACCAACAACTCTACTTGAGAGATAAAAAACACACACTTTGGAGAGGGATGAACAAACTAATAACTCTACTGAGAGTTAAACAACACACTAAAGGAGTGGGATAATGTCAATGAAGAAGTCTATTCGAGATTTAAACAATGCAATGTAAGGAGTAAGAGTATAACAAACGAAGAACTCTACTTGAGTGTTAAACCACACATAATGAGTGGGTTAAACAACAAATGTAATATTCTAGTCTAGAGTTAAACAAAACAATAAATAAGAGAGACAATTACACACGGAGAAGTCAATTTGAGATTTAAACCACACGCAAGAGGAGTAATAAAATAACGAACGAAGAACTGTACTTGAGAGTTAAACAAAACCCAAATGGAGTTGAATAAACAACAAACCAACAACTCTACTTGAGAGATAAAAACAAGAAACTTTGGAGAGGGATGAACAACAAACAAATAACTCTACTTGAGAGTTAAACAACACTAAAGGAGTGGGATAATGTTGAATGAAGAAGTCTATTAGACATTTAAGGAGTGAGAGTATAACAAATGAAGAACTTACTGAGTGTTAACCACACAATATAATGAGTGGGTTAAAAACAACAAATTTAAAATTCTAGTTCAGAGTTAAACAAAAACAATAAAGAAGTGAGACAATTACAAACTAGAAGTCAATTTGAGATTTAAACAACACACAAGAGGAGTAATAAATAATCTATCGGTTAATAGCAGTTAAATCATTAATAATGGGAAAGAATAACAAAATGTAAATTTGTCATAATAACCAATTTAAACAGCCCTTAAATAAACACAATAACAACAAATACTGAAAGTTGCAGTTCTAAACAACCAAAGCAGTTATATGTTCAAACGGAAGTCAGCTTAGACACAAGAGAGTAGCAACGAATTCAGAACTTGTTAAATTAAATGGAAAATAAATGAAATAACTTTGAAAATAATATGATTAGTGAGTGGACAAATGCCTATCACGGCCAGTCTATTGACATTTATGAGTGAGAGTATAACAAACGAAGAATTTCACTATGTTAACAAGAGAGCTGATCGGGGTTAAACAAATTTGTCTAGAAACAAAGTCAAAGGAGTTAACAACAAATAAATAAAAATTTAAGAATAATCTAAGAATCGTATTTGAGAGTTAACAGTTCCAAATGGAAAGTTGAATAAGGTCAACAACTCTATTGAGAGAGGAAAAACGCATACTTTGAGAGGGATGAATAAACAAACACTTACTGAGAGTTAAATCCAACACCAAAAGGAGTGGGATAATGTTGAATGAAGAAGCTCTATACATTTGAAGCGAGGAGAGATAACAAATGAAGAACTCTTACTGAGTGTTAACCATAATGAGTGGTTAAATAAACAAATTTAAATTTAGTCTAGAAAGTTAAATAAAATAATAAAAGAAGTGGAGACAATTACAAACCAAGTAAGTCAAGTCGAGATTTAAATAACATACAAGAGGAGTAATAAATATCTACTGGTTATCCCCATTGAAAGGAAACCACACATAATGAGGGAACAATAAAAATTTAGTTCAGAGCAACAAAACAATAAAGAAGTGAGATAATTACAAACGGGAGTAGTCAATTTGACGAAATAACACACAAGAGGAGAATAAAACAACGAATTAAGAATCAGATTGTAGCCAAACAAAATTCCAAATGGAGTCAATAGTCAGTTCAATTTGAGACAAAGGATGAACAATGTCAGTCAATTTACTCTGGAAAGAGTTACTTCTAAAGGAGTGGACAATGCTGAACAGAAGTCTATTAGACATTTATGAGTGAGAGTAGTATCAGTCGAAGAACTTCATTAGTACAACTAATATAGCTGAGGGTTAACAAATTTAAAATAACAACACACAGCAAGATAAAAATAAAAACAAATCAACAAATAATCCCAATAACCTAAATTTAAACAAACAATAAAGAAGTCGAAGAACTTGAGAAAGTTAAATAAACAGCTAAAAGCGAAACATCAACAAATCAACTTGCTTGAACATTTGAGAGGGATGAACAACAATAACTCTCACTGGGTTAAAAATTACCAGCGAGTGTGGCATATCGTCAACGAAGAGTTCATTTAAATAATGTGCACATTGAGGGGTCAAACAACAAACAAACACTTGATTTTATTAAACAGCCTGAAACAATAAATAACCAGCATTTAAACAATGCACATTGAAACAACAATCGATTTGCACCTAACTCACTTGAGAGCCAACAGTTCCAGTTTGAGTTGAATAATCATCCTTATTTTGAACAACAAATTTACTTGAGAACCACACTAAAGGAGGGTCAAATCTAAGTCTATTTAAATAAACGAAAGGGTTCCAGTCAATTTGAGAACTCTAACCAGACAAACAACAACACTAAAAGTGAGTGGCATATATCGTCAAATCCAACTTACTTGAGTACAATATTATATTGATGGGTCAAACAACAACAGGTTAAACAAAACTAGAGAAAGTCAGTTCATCACATACAGGGAGTAATGACGAAGAACTTTATCAGAGCAAACAAAGACAGCTGAAAGTCGGTTTAATAACAAATTGAATACTTACTTGAGATAATATTAACACAGCTTTTGAGACAATTCATTGGTCTCTCATTTCGAGAGTTAAATAACCTACTAGCTAGTGTGGAATGGGATTTGTATAAAGCCCAGCCTGAGATTAAACAATGCACGTAGTGTAGAACAAACGAAGAACTCTACTTGAGTAAAGCAATCATTGGTTGTCATATTACTGGAGTGGGGTTAAATCATAAATTTGTGGGCCTCAGTTCAGTTAAATAAAATGAAGGAAGAAGGGAGATATAAACGTAGTCAAGTTGACGCAACAATAAAGAGTATAATAAATATGATCACTACTGGAGAGTTAAATAAATACAAGGAGTTGAATAAACTAACAATTAATTCTTGAGATAAAACACTTTGGAGAGGGATGCATCATCGAGCATATCTCTACTTGAGTTAACAACACACTAAAGCGAGTACGTTCGGTCGAAGAGTCTATTCAGGATTCGAACAATGCACGGAATCCAGCCTACTTCGAGCAACAACAACGTATTCCAGAGTTAAATTAAACACACAAGTAGGAGTAATAAAATGGGTCTATCGAAGAATCCTTACTTGAGAGTTAAATAAACACAAAAAGGAGTTCAGTCAAATCAATTTGAGACACTTTAACAAATCTCTACTTAAAGGGCATGTCAACTTGAGTCAAACAAATTATAACCAATCTAAACAAATCAAAATGGAAGTCAGTTCAACTTACTTGAACAACAACTTTACTGAGTTAAATAACCAATAGCGAGTGGCATAATGTCAACTAAAAGTCTATTAGACATTTAAATGCACATAAGGAGATAATAAATCCAGTAAATCATAATGGGAAAGAACAACAAATTTTAGTGAGCCAATTTGAGATTTAAATAACATCAAGAGAGTAATAAATAATCTAGTCTCATTTGAAAGTTAACAAAATTAAATGGAGTTGAATAACAAACTGGTCATCCTGAGACAAACAATATCTTGAACAACAACACTGAGTTAAATAACTCACTCAAAGCGAGTGGCATTGTCAGCCCACACGAAAGGGGTTAACAAATGTACTAGTCTAACAAAACAATAGCGAGATAATTAAACGGGAGAAGCTCAATTTGAGATTTAAATAACACACAAGAGAGTAATAAAATATCGCAACGGCTGAACCTACTGAGAGCTGACAGCTCAATGGAGTTGAATAATAAATCAATCAAATTTGTTTTTGAGATAAATAAGACATCTTCTTGAGATTTAACAGTCAGCCACCGCCTGCAGGTTAACACTTCACTAAAGGGAGGGCATATACAACGGCTAGGGGAAGTCTATTAGATATTTAAAATATTGCACATAAGTGAAAGAATAACGGGAACTCTACTGAGTAACCAGTCTACATTTTAAACAAGAGAGTACAATCTATCGGCTAGTCTCTACTATATTAAATAAAATACGTATGAGTTGAATAAATAACAGTCTGTCAACTTCTACTGGTACACACTGACAATAAATCTAATAACTTCATTTCTTGAGAGTTAAATAACCTATGTCGAAGAAGTCTATTCGACGTAGAGTAGGTCAGTCTACCATTGAAGTACAACTACACATATCAGCGGGTTAAATCACAATTTAGGCCTAGTTCAGTTAAACAAATAATAAAGACTATAACGTGAAGTCAAGTTAAACAATACAGGAGCAATAAATATGATCGAAGAATCTTCTGTTTGAGAGTTAAACAAAAACAAAAGGAGTCAATAAATAACAACTAATATCTCTGATTGAGATAAATACATTTTTGAGGGGATGAACAATAGATGACATTACTGAGTTGAACAATGAGACTAAAGGGAGTGGATAATGCAATGAAGAAGTCTATTCGAGATGAACACGTAAGAAAGAAGAGTATCAACGAAGTTTACTGAAGCCGTTAAACTGACACGAGGGGTTAAACAACAAACGTAAATTTTGGCTTAACAAATAAAGATGTATACCAGCAAACGCTAAGCCGTTGAGATTTAAAAACCACAAGTGCGTGTTGTTTTTATCTCTCAAGTAGAGTTGTTGGTTTGTTGTTTATTCAACTCCTTTGTGTTTTGTTTAACTCTCAAGTAGAGTTCTTCGCTCGTTATTTTATTACCTCTGTGTGTTGTTTAAATCTCAAATTGACTTCACTGTTTGTAATTATCTCACTTCTTTATTGTTTTGTTTAACTCTAGACTAGAATTTTACATTTGTTGTTTAACCCACTCATTATCTGTGTGGTTTAACACTCAAGTAGAGTTCTTCGTTTGTTATACTCTTACTCCTTATGTGCATTGTTTAAATCTGTAATAGACTTCTTCATTCGACATTATCCCACCCTTTAGTGTGTTGTTTAACTCTCAAGCAGAGTTATTCGCTTGTTGTTCATCCTCTCCAAAGTGTCTTGTTTTTATCTCTCAAGTAGAGTTGTTGGTTTGTTGTTTATTCAACTCCATTTGAATTTTGTTTAACTCTCAAGTAGAGTTCTTCGCTCGTTATTTTATTACTCCTCTTGTGTGTTGTTTAAATCTCAAATCGACTTCACCGCTTGTAATTATCTCACTTCTTTATTGTTTTGTTTAACTCTAGACTAGAATTTTACATTTGTTGTTTAACCCACTCATTATGTGTGTGTTAACACTCAAGTAGAGTTCTTCGCTTGTTATACTCTTACTCCTTATGTGCATTGTTTAAATCTCTAATAGACTTCTTCATTCGACATTATCCCACTCTTTAGTGTGTTGTTTAACTCTCAAGTAGAGTTATTCGTTTGTTGTTCATCCCTCTCCAAAGTGTGTTGTTTTTATCTCTCAAGTAGAGTTGTTGGTTTGTTGTTTATTCAATTCCTTTTGTGTTATGTTTAACTCTCAAGTACAGTTCTTCGTTCGTTATTTTATTACCTCTCAGGTGTTGTTTAAATCTCAAATCGACTTTCCGCTTGTAATTATCTCACTTCCTTATTGTTTTGTTTAACTCTAGACTAGAATTTTACATTTGTTGTTTAACCCACTCATTATGTGTGTGGTTAACACTCAAGTAGAGTTCTTCGCTTGTTATACTCTTACCCTTATGTGCATTGTTTAAATCTCAATAGACTTCTTCATTCGACATTATCCCACTCCTTTAGTGTGTTGTTTAACTCTCAAGTAGAGTTATTCGTTTGTTGTTCATCCCTCTCCAAAGTGTGTTGTTTTTATCTCTCAAGTAGAGTTGTTCGTTTGTTGTTTATTCAATTCGTTTTGTGTTTTGTTTAACTCTCAAGTACAGTTCTTCGTTCGTTATTTTATTACTCCTCTGGTGTGTTGTTTAAATCTCAAATCGACTTCACCGCTTGTAATTATCTCACTTCTTTATTGTTTTGTTTAACTCTAGACTAGAATTTTACATTTGTTGTTTAACCCACTCATTATGTGTGTGGTTAACACTCAAGTAGAGTTCTTCGTTTGTTATACTTTTACTCCTTATGTGCATTGTTTAAATCTCGAATAGACTTCTTCATTCGACATTATCCCACTCCTTTAGTGTGTTGTTTAACTCTCAAGTAGAGTTATTCGTTTGTTGTTCATCCCTCCAAAGTGTGTTGTTTTAATCTCTCAATTAGAGTTGTTGGTTTGTTGTTTATTCAACTCCATTTGAGTTTTGTTTAACTTTCAAGTAGAGTTCTTCGCTCGTTATTTTATTACTCCTCTCAGGTGTTGTTTAAATCTCAAATCGACTTCACCGCTTGTAATTATCTCACTTCTTTATTGTTTTGTTTAACTCTAGACTAGAATTTTACATTTGTTGTTTAACCCACTCATTATGTGTGGTTTAACACTCAAGTAGAGTTCTTCGCTTGTTATACTCTTACTCCTTATGCATTGTTTAAATCTCAATAGACTTTCTTCATTCGACATTATCCCACCCTTTAGTGTGTTGTTTAACTCAAGTAGAGTTATTCGCTTGTTGTTCATCCCTCTCCAAAGTGTCTTGTTTTATCTCTCAAGTAGAGTTGTTGGTTTGTTGTTTATTCAACCCCTTTTGTGTTTTGTTTAACTCTCAAGTAGAGTTCTTCGCTCATATTTTATTACCTCTTGTGTGTTGTTTAAATCTCAAATTGACTTCACCGCTTGTAATTATCTCACTTCTTTATTGTTTTGTTTAACTCTAGACTAGAATTTTACATTTGTTGTTTAACCCACTCATTATGTGTGTGGTTTAACACTCAAGTAGAGTTCTTCGCTTGTTATACTCTTTACTCTTATGTGCATTGTTTAAATCTCTTAGACTTCTTCATTCGACATTATCCCACTCCTTTAGTGTGTTGTTTAACTCTCAAGTAGTTATTCGCTTGTTGTTCATCCTCTCCAAAGTGTCTTGTTTTTATCTCTCAAGTAGAGTTTTCGGTTTGTTGTTTATTCAACTCCATTTGTGTTTTGTTTAACTCTCAAGTAGAGTTCTTCGCTCGTTATTTTATTACTCCTCTTGTGTGTTGTTTAAATCTCAAATTGACTTCACCGCTTGTAATTATCTCACTTCTTTATTGTTATGTTTAACTCTAGACTAGAATTTTACATTTGTTGTTTAACCCACTCATTATGTGTGTGGTTAACACTCAAGCAGAGTTCTTCGCTTGTTATACTCTTACTCCTTATGTGCATTGTTTAAATCTCTAATAGACTTCTTCATTCGACATTATCCCACCTCTTTAGTGTGTTGTTTAACCTCAAGCAGAGTTATTCGCTTGTTGTTCATCCCTCCAAAGTGTGTTGTTTTTATCTCTCAGAGTTGTTGGTTTGTTGTTTATTCAACTCTTTTTGTTTTGTTTAACTCTCAAGTAGAGTTCTTCTCGTTATTTTATTACCCTCTCAGGTGTTGTTTAAATCTCAAATCGACTTCACCGCTTGTAATTATCTCACTTCTTTATTGTTTTGTTTAACTCTAGACTAGAATTTTACATTTGTTGTTTAACCCACTCATTATGTGTGGTTAACACTCAAGTAGAGTTCTTCGCTTGTTATACTCTTACTCCTTATGTGCATTGTTTAAATCTCTAATAGACTTCTTCATTCGACATTATCCCACCTTTAGTGTGTTGTTTAACTCTCAAGTAGAGTTATTCGCTTGTTGTTCATCCTCTCCAAAGTGTCTTGTTTTTATCTCACAAGTAGAGTTGTTGGTTTGTTGTTTATTCAACTCCTTTTGTGTTTTGTTTAACTCTCAAGTAGAGTTCTTCGCTCGTTATTTTATTACTCCTTGTGTGTTGTTTAAATCTCAAATCGACTTCACCGCTTGTAATTATCTCACTTTTTATTGTTTTGTTTAACTCTAGACTAGAATTTTACATTTGTTGTTTAACCCACTCATTATGTGTGTGGTTAACACTCAAGTAGAGTTCTTCGCTTGTTATACTCTTACTCCTTATGTGCATTGTTTAAATCTCAATAGACTTCTTCATTCGACATTATCCCACCTCTTTAGTGTGTTGTTTAACTCTCAAGCAGAGTTATTCGCTTGTTGTTCATCCTCTCCAAAGTGTGTTGTTTTTATCTCTCAAGTAGAGTTGTTGGTTTGTTGTTTATTCAACTCCTTTGTGTTTTGTTTAACTCTCAAGTAGAGTTCTTCGCTCGTTATTTTATTACTCTTGTGTGTTGTTTAAATCTCAAATCGACTTCACCGCTTGTAATTGTCTCACTTCTTTATTGTTTTGTTTAACTCTAGACTAGAATTTTACATTTGTTGTTTAACCCACTCATTATGTGTGTGGTTAACACTAAAGTAGAGTTCTTCGCTTGTTATACTCTTACTTTATGTGCATTGTTTAAATCTCTAATAGACTTCTTCATTCGACATTATCCCACCCTTTAGTGTGTTGTTTAACTCTCAAGTAGTTATTCGCTTGTTGTTCATCCCTCTCCAAAGTGTGTTGTTTTATCTCTCAAGTAGAGTTGTTGGTTTGTTGTTTATTCAACTCCATTTGATTTTGTTTAACTCTCAAGTAGAGTTCTTCGCTCGTTATTTTATTACTCCTCAGGTGTTGTTTAAATCTCAAATTGACTTCACCGCTTGTAATTATCTCACTTCTTTATTGTTTTGTTTAACTCTAGACTAGAATTTTACATTTGTTGTTTAACCCACTCATTATGTGTGTGGTTTAACACTCAAGTAGAGTTCTTCGCTTGTTATACTCTTTACTCCTTATGTGCATTGTTTAAATCTAATAGACTTCTTCGACATTATCCCACCCTTTAGTGTGTTGTTTAACCTCAAGCAGAGTTATTCGCTTGTTGTTCATCCCTCCAAAGTGTCTTGTTTTTATCTCTCAAGTAGAGTTGTTGGTTTGTTGTTTATTCAACTCCTTTGTGTTTTGTTTAACTCTCAAGTAGAGTTCTTCGCTCGTTATTTTATTACTCCTCTTGTGTGTTGTTTAAATCTCAAATCGACTTCACCGCTTGTAATTATCTCACTTTTTATTGTTTTGTTTAACTCTAGACTAGAATTTTACATTTGTTGTTTAACCCACTCATTATGTGTGTGGTTAACACTCAAGTAGAGTTCTTCGTTTGTTATACTCTTACCTTATGTGCATTGTTTAAATCTCTAATAGACTTTCTTCATTGACATTATCCCACCCTTTAGTGTGTTGTTTAACTCTCAAGTAGAGTTATTCGCTTGTTGTTCATCCCTCTCCAAAGTGTGTTGTTTTATCTCTCAAGTAGAGTTGTTGGTTTGTTGTTTATTCAACTCCTTTTGTTTTGTTTAACTCTCAAGTAGAGTTCTTCGTTATTTTATTACTCCTCTTGTGTTGTTTAAATCTCAAATTGACTTCACCGCTTGTAATTATCTCACTTTTTATTGTTTTGTTTAACTCTAGACCAGAATTTTACATTTGTTGTTTAACCCACTCATTATGTGTGTGGTTAACACTCAAGTTGAGTTCTTCGTTTGTTATACTCTTTACCCTTATGCATTGTTTAAATCTCAATAGACTTCTTCATTCGACATTATCCCACTCCTTTAGTGTTGTTTAACTCTCAAGTAGTTATTCGCTTGTTGTTCATCCCTCCAAAGTGTGTTGTTTTTATCTCTCAAGTAGAGTTCTTGATTTGTTATTTATTCAACTCCATTTGGTTTTGTTTAACTCTCAAGTAGAGTTCTTCGCTCGCTATTTTATTACTCCTCTCAGGTGTTGTTTAAATCTCAAATCGACTTCACCGCTTGTAATTATCTCACTTTTATTGTTTAGTTTAACTCTAGACTAGAATTTTACATTTGTTGTTTAACCCACTCATTATGTGTGTGGTTTAACACTCAAGCAGAGTTCTTCGCTTGTTATACTCTTACTCTTATGTGCATTGTTTAAATCTCTAATAGACTTCTTCATTCGACATTATCCCACCCTTTTAGTGTGTTGTTTAACTCTCAAGTAGAGTTATTCGCTTGTTGTTCATCCTCTCCAAATTGTGTTGTTTTCATCTCTCAAGTACAGTTGTTGGTTTGTTGTTTATTCAACCCCTTTTGTGTTTTGTTTAACTCTCAAGTAGAGTTCTTCGCTCGTTATTTTATTACCTCTTGGTGTTGTTTAAATCTCAAATTGACTTCACCGCTTGTAATTATCTCACTTCTTTATTGTTTTGTTTAACTCTAGACTAGAATTTTACATTTGTTGTTTAACCCACTCATTATGTGTGTGGTTTAACACTCAAGTAGAGTTCTTCGCTTGTTATACTCTTTACTCCTTATGCATTGTTTAAATCTCAATAGACTTCTTCATTCGACATTATCCCACCTTTAGTGTGTTGTTTAACTCTCAAGTAGAGTTATTCGCTTGTTGTTCATCCCTCTCCAAAGTGTCATGTTTTTATCTCTCAAGTAAAGTTGTTGGTTTGTTGTTTATTCAACTCCTTTTGTGTTTTGTTTAACTCTCAAGTAGAGTTCTTCGTCGTTATTTTATTACCTCTCTGTGTGTTGTTTAAATCTCAAATCGACTTCACCGCTTGTAATTATCTCACTTTTATTGTTTTGTTTAACTCTAGACTAGAATTTTACATTTGTTGTTTAACCCACTCATTATGTGTGTGGTTAACACTCAAGTAGAGTTCTTCGTTTGTTATACTCTTACTCCTTATGTGCATTGTTTAAATGTCTAATAGACTTCTTCATTCGACATTATCCCACTCCTTTAGTGTGTTGTTTAACTCTCAAGTAGAGTTATTTGTTTGTTGTTCATCCTCTCCAAAGTGTCTTGTTTTTATCTCTCAAGTAGAGTTGTTGGTTTGTTGTTTATTCAACTCCATTTGATTTTGTTTAACTCTCAAGTAGAGTTCTTCGCTCGCTATTTTATTACCTCTCAGGTGTTGTTTAAATCTCAAATCGACTTCACCGCTTGTAATTATCTCACTTCTTTATTGTTTTGTTTAACTCTAGACTAGAATTTTACATTTGTTGTTTAACCCACTCATTATGTGTGTGGTTAACACTCAAGCAGAGTTCATCGCTTGTTATACTCTTACTCCTTATGTGCATTGTTTAAATCTCTAATAGACTTCTTCATTCGACATTATCCCACCCTTTAGTGTGTTGTTTAACCTCAAGTAGAGTTATTCGCTTGTTGTTCATCCCTCCAAAGTGTGTTGTTTTTATCTCTCAAGTAGAGTTGTTGGTTTGTTGTTTATTCAACTCCATTTGGATTTTGTTTAACTCTCAAGTAGAGTTCTTCGCTCGTTATTTTATTACTCCTCTTGTGTTGTTTAAATCTCAAATTGACTTCACCGCTTGTAATTATCTCACTTCTTTATTGTTTTGTTTAACTCTAGACTAGAATTTTACATTTGTTGTTTAACCCACTCATTATGTGTGTGGTTAACACTCAAGCACAGTTCTTCGCTTGTTATACTCTTACCTTTATGTGCATTGTTTAAATCTCTAATAGACTTCTTCATCTGACATTATCCCACCCTTTAGTGTGTTGTTTAACTCTCAAGTAGAGTTATTCGCTTGTTGTTCATCCTCTCCAAAGTGTGTTGTTTTTATCTCTGAAGTAGAGTTGTTGGTTTGTTGTTTATTCAACTCCTTTGTGTTTTGTTTAACTCTCAAGTAGAGTTCTTCGCTCGTTATTTTATTACTCCTCTCAGGTGTTGTTTAAATCTCAAATCGACTTCACCGCTTGTAATTATCTCACTTCTTTATTGTTTTGTTTAACTCTAGACTAGAATTTTACATTTGTTGTTTAACCCACTCATTATGTGTGGTTTAACACTCAAGTAGAGTTCTTCGCTTGTTATACTCTTTACTCCTTATGTGCATTGTTTAAATCTCTAATAGACTTCTTCATTCGACATTATCCCACTTCTTTAGTGTGTTGTTTAACTCTCAAGTAGAGTTATTTGTTTGTTGTTCATCCTCCAAAGTGTGTTGTTTTATCTCTCAAGTAGAGTTGTTGGTTTGTTGTTTATTCAACTCCATTTGTGTTTTGTTTAACTCTCAAGTAGAGTTCTTCGCTCGCTATTTTATTACTCCTCTCAGGTGTTGTTTAAATCTCAAATCGACTTCACCGCTTGTAATTATCTCACTTCTTTATTGTTTTGTTTAACTCTAGACTAGAATTTTACATTTGTTGTTTAACCCACTCATTATGTGTGTGGTTTAACACTCAAGCAGAGTTCTTCGCTTGTTATACTCTTACCCTTCTGCATTGTTTAAATCTCTAATAGACTTCTTCATTCGACATTATCCCACCTCTTTAGTGTGTTGTTTAACTCCTCAAGCAGAGTTATTCGCTTGTTGTTCATCCTCTCCAAAGTGTGTTGTTTTTATCTCTCAAGTAGAGTTGTTGGTTTGTTGTTTATTCAACTCCTTTTGTGTTTTGTTTAACTCTCAAGTAGAGTTCTTCGCTCGTTATTTTATTACCTCAGTGTTGTTTAAATCTCAAATTGACTTCACCGCTTGTAATTATCTCACTTCTTTATTGTTTTGTTTAACTCTAGACTAGAATTTTACATTTGTTGTTTCAA